>CANXYC013006931.1:0-25143 GCA_948193065.1 Aleurites moluccanus | reverse complement strand
GGAACAAGAGGGAATTATGAAATGATATAGTAAAGAAATAAATTATGCTTATGGATTATGAAATGATATTGTATGATATTTATATTTGATATAAATGTGTATGAGATCCGGGATATGTGAGTTCTACGGGTTTATGGTGGCTTTAAGTTTACCCTTATCCTATGACCGTCGCACCACTGGACTTGGGGTGTGACAAAAAATGACTGTAAAATGGTTTTATAATTGGATGAGTAGAGAATTAATTATAAACATGGAAACAGGTTATGTCTGAATAGAGATTTTAGGGCGGTAATTTAATTTTGAAAATTCACTAATAATTGTTCAATGATCCAAAAATTCTAAAATTTGGGTATATTATAATTTTATGTGTTTATTTTTAATAGGAAAAGGAGTTACAGTAATTGGTTAAATATTGATTGAGTTATTAGCAAAAGAACAACACCTGTCAGAATAAGATTTGTAGGCAGAATGTAGGTAGCAGGACTGGTTATAAGTTTAAGTCTAAATTAACACAATAAATTATGTAGTAATGAGTTTAATGTAAAATTTAGATATGTTAGAACCCTATACGTTAAGTTTAATCAGGAATAAGAATTGAGGTAATTGGATAATTATAGAGAGAGATGTGAATACTAGAACACAGGCTTCCAGTAAATAATTTTGCACAGAAAAATCATAGTAACTTGAAAATTTGAGGAATTTTCTTTAATATAAATATAAGTAATGTAATTTTATGTTAAATAGTATCTAAAAAGAAATTAATTGGATATGTAGAGTCAATAATGAGTAAGAGATGTGATGGGTATCATAAGAGATAAGTCAAAGAATCAATGATAAAGAAAAAGAGAAATGTTCAAGTTATAAGATAAGGTGAGTAATGTATACATCATTATGTATACTCATATTTGATTTGTTGACCCAATAAGTATGTTTTCTTTTTGATTAAATGTCAGTTTGTTATTATTGATCATTCTTTGATCTTCCTAAAAATTGAAATTTATCCATATTTATTAATTGCTATCGATATTGAAATATCTTTTGTGTACTAATTGATAAGTAAACCCATGTATTAAAAGTTATTATACCGAAATATTCTTAATGCATACTTGATATTGTTATTGATTTTTATTGGCTTATTTACGTATGAATTTGATAGAGCTATCGCTCCGACAGGGTAGTGGGAATATACTATCGGTGATATGCACATTATATTACTAATACTCTAATTGAAAAGGGTTATGATCCTGGTCATAGGGTCTGATCAGCGTTATATTTACTAATACTGATGTGATATTGATATTATTGGACACTATATGTTAGCATATAATCTATATTGATACTTCTGGAGTATTCCTACTGCCTGCAACAATCAACACTCACAAACTTTTCAATTTGAAATCTGCTGCTAATTACATAATTAGGTTGTAATAAGATATAAGTTTTTGACATGCTTTTCAAAGCTAATTTTAAAATTTATTATTATTATTTTTTAATTTCATTTACCATTTTTAGTAAATCATAATTTTTTCAAAGCTAGAATTAAAATTTATTTTCAGTTGGAAGACGATAAAATTTCATAAATTTCAAAATTTATACTTAGTATTAAAATAAATTATGTCTCGAATTTAAATTGAAATTGAATATATTAAAAATAAAAAATTATGACATCCAGCACAGGGACTTCTTTGAATGCTTTCCCCCTTTTAACCATTAATATTTCCTATTTGATAAATAAAAAATTATTTGTCTTACATTATTATAAATTTAGTTTTATACATTGTTCAATAATTTTCTTTTTTGCATTTGATGAATATTATTGAAATTTCATACAAATTATCAATGATTCTACTAAAGGTGATGTTATTGATTATAATTATAAGCTCTCTTTTTTATATGTATATATATAGTGGCCAAAAATTCTATACTTATTTTCTTATTTAGGGTAAACACTTTACTTCCTTTTATTTAGGCCAAAAAAAAAAAAGGAAATTAACATCTACCAATAATACTTTTAGAGTTACATATTCATAATTTCTAGAATTTTATTTTTTTCATAGAGTTTAAATGGATTGTATGGAAAAATTAATTATTTTATATTTCTTGCTTAAGATAGCATACTCTTCATATTATTATGTTTTGCTTAGAATTTATCTAAAATAAAGAATTCATGATGTTCATAAAAAGGAATGATAATAATATTTTTTTTTTATTTCTTTTTAGAATCATTAACCATACATTACTCATATGGATAAACTACTAATCTGTCTCTAAAATTAAAAAAGAAAAGAAAATTTTTATAACTTAGATCAATAATTTTTCAAGTTTTCTAAATTTTTGCACAATTTGAGCAACAACTTAAAAACAGAGGCTGAAGATTCAAGACTTGAGACAGCCTAGGCTATAAGGTAAATGCAAGAGACTGGGTTGATATTGGTGCCCCCAATTTCAAAATAACCACATTACCCCTTGGTTATATATAGCAATACAATCCACGAGGGAGGGTAAATCTGGAATAATAGCAAAAATAAGAGATGATGGCAGCATAAATAGATAATAATATTCAACGAAAAGAAGTAGGGATTTAACAACACAACAGCCCCCTCTTTTTTTTTTTTTTTTGGTAAATCGGAAATTATAGACTGAAGCTTTGCTCTCGGAGAGAGGCGGAGGTTTCAGGGTGGTTGACTCTGCCCTCTCTGATTGATAGCGGAGCCAGTGATTTCACTTGTTTTGGTTAGCAACAGCCCTTATATATATATGACCATTTCCTTTCTTTCTTTGTTTATGGGGCTGGCGAATGGCGAGGCTATGATGATATTCTCAGTGAACCCAAAAATCAGGCTCAAAGAGAAATACTCGATTTCTTGGCGGGGCAGCTCTTAGTTGCAGCCATGGTGTGTTGTTTTTTCTTTGTTGTCTGAATACAAGGGCATCTCTGATCTGAGTCTCCTCTTTCTTCACATTTCTTTGTTTGGGTTCTGTTTGTTTCACGGACTCTGTGTATGTGTTTTTGAGGCCGCGATGATGGTTTTTATTTTGTCAAAATCAGAGATTTTAGGGAACATAATGGATTTTGGCGGGGTGACTTGGAGCTTCTGATTTTTCTTTGAGGCTTTCTGTTGCAGCCATGTTTATGGTGTTCCCTTTTCTATCTGACAAAAGGCGAATCTGAGCCTCTATTTATATGCTTATCCAAAGGTAAAAACTGACTTTAGCAATGTATGGACTAGTTCATCCTGCGTTTCTTTGTCATCATTGTCAATCAGGTATTATCATGCACTGCGATTATCAATTTTGGACTGTGTGTGTGTGTGTGTGTGTGGTAGAAGGACAACAATGACAATGCAAGTATCTTTGTCTCATGAAGAATTGTTGTATTTGTATCACTGTTGATGTTTCGAATATATGAATTAAGTGAATAGGATGCAATTATTTTTATGTTGTTTGATTTATTGTAGGATCAATTTGCATTATTGTTGCGATTGAGATGCAATTGTAAAAATCACTTTTATTTTTTTATTCCTGATCATTACTGTTCTTTACACTTTGAGCCTTAAAATTGACCATAAGGGAGCATGCTTAATTTAATATAATTGTCTACTTGATTGTTTTCTGGCTTCCATTGCCAGCTTATATTGTTGTCTGCTAGTTAACTCCACAAGGTTTCCTGTTTCTTGATGAGTAATATATGGCCAGCCATAGAAGAGGTTAACATGTTTACTGCTTAATCCTTCTTTATTTTCAATGATTTTATGTTGTTCATTTCTGTATTTTGTTGCTAACGTGATGCAAAAGGTGAAATTTAGTTTTTGAAGGTTGAAATTTACTTTGAGACTGCTGCCTGGGTTCCACTGAAGAATATGATTTTGGCATATGTGCTTGATCTGATAGTGCAGAAATCTTGCTGTTGCTGCTGCCTTAGTTGTTCTGGGATGGTTAGGATCATTTGATATGAAACCAGAGCAACGAGGGAATGAATAAATTAAATCCATTTTTCTTAATTGGAATCTTGCTTTTCAATTATGCTTTTCTTGCAATCCCTACATTATCATGTATTTGAATACTTTGTCTAATCCAACTAATTAACTTGTCAGCACTTAAAACTAATTTGGATATAACTTTTCCCTCCAACAACATCGCAACCGATCTGTTGTCACAGCAAAAGTGAATATAAGCTAGAATGTGGTTATATCTTCTCCTTGCTCCTGGTATTCGTTGCTCAAAACCTGATGGTTATAAAGCAAATGTATGTATTTCATCTATCCTGCACTGTAATGATGGAAGGTGCTGCAAAATAACGTATTTTAAATTACCTTAGCTACTCTTGTAGTTCATTTATGTATTGGATTATAATCTGGATAAAAGCCTCCAATGCTTAAGTGAATATAAGTTCATCAACTTTTGTTTAAGGCCAAGAATTTCAACTTTGATTGTTTCCCCTGTTCAATAATGCTGTCTGAAAGTGCTTAAGGGGAAGCTGCTGCAAGTACTATGGGTGGTAGAGGGCGTGGCGCTGCTTTCCGTTGTATTGGACATGGAATGAGAAGACCGATGAGCTTGAAAAAGCACATTTTAAAATTTGTCTTTCTGGTTTAGTTGGCTTCTCACTGTATCATCATTTGAACAGATTTTGCTTGCTCTCTGCCTATGCAACTTGTGAACCCAAGTGGCCTTCCCAATGACTGTTGAAAGCTTTATGCCCAATGGTAGGTTTTTGGAATGGCTGCTGCTTGTTTTTTCCGGATGTTGAATCTTTTTAAAATAATTAGGAAGGGAGTCAGAATCACTTTTGAGAGAATCTTTTTACCATTCCAAGAACCTTCCTCACTTCAACCCAACTTTGAAATCATTATTGTTTTAAGGATATATGTAAAATATTATTTTTGCTTATTTTATTTATTTATTTATTTTCTACCCTCTATAGTATACCTACTGCCTGCAACAATCAACACTCTCACAAACTTCAATTTGAAATCCTTTGCTAATTAATTAGGTTGTTTGAGATTTAAATTTTTGACTTTCTTTTCAAAACTCCTTTAAATTTATTATTATTATTTTTCAATTTCAATCACTATGTTTAGTAAATCAGAATTTTTCCAAAGAGAAAGGGACATTTAGCATTTGATGAAATTATGCTCTAATAAGCATCCAAGCCCTACATAAAATTGAGTCTGTTACTTTGTTAGAAAAATGCAAAGCAAAAACCCATTCTATGTAATAATTTTTTATGATATTTTATGTGATAACCTAATGTGCTTCAATTGAAAGATAATAAATATTAAAATTTCTCCTCAACAGAGAAATTTTTTTGAATGCTTTCCCCTTTAACTATGAATATTACCTAATTGGTAAATAATAAATGGTTTAATTACTATTTAATTTTTAAAATTTATCGAAATTAATGAAATAATTTTTATATTTTGAGAAACTTACTATTTTTTGATTTTATGAATGAATTAGTCATTTTGTCCATCTTTACTGTTAAATACTTATGAAATGAGTAAAATATCCTTTATTTATTAAAATTTTCACATCAGTCGTATCAAAACAAAAATAACTAAAATATTTTTCACTTACCATTAAATAAAAAATAATTAAAATATTTTACACTTACCATTAAATTTCCCATATCAGTCACACCAAAACAAAAGACCACATCAGCCACACCAAAGCATCTCTATTTCACTCCCCTTACCGTCTCTACCTCCCCTCCCTTTTCTGTCTCATCTCACCAATATCGCCATATCTCTCTAAATTCAACAAAAAATTAAATTGTTGCTCATTCTTGCTTATCCACCGTTCACAATTCACTCCCCTTGTCATCTCCATCTTCAATTTCTCCCCATTAATTCTTGCTTATCCACTATTTCCATGTCTATCAAAGCCTTAATTAAAGACGTAAAGACCAACTTTGCTCCTCCACTACCAAAACGACAACTCTACCATTGCATTCAATGTAAATGGAGATTTTTAGATTTGTTTAATAGGATTTGGAGAAGAGAATGTGAAAAACAATAAAGATGTAAGGGCTAAGGGGATCAAGATTCGGGAAGGAATTGTTTTTATATTTTATTTTGAATTACTTGGGCCTAAAAAGTATAAAAGCCCTGCAAGGTTAAATTAAAGTAGTAATGGGCCAGCAATTAAGATATGATATTTCATAATTAGAGAATGAATCCTAGTCAGTTAATGCTTCCTAAATAGAGGACACCCAAGCTAAAATACTATAAATAGAATATGTTGACATCAAATGGTGCTCTCGAATCTCTTAACATACACATAGACTATTATTTACTCTCAATACATTCTGAATTGATAGTTGATTACTACACACTCACCTTTGATTGATGATTGTATGGTTTAAATATCATAATCCTGAAGTGTACAGTTAATAGTATTTTCATATATATACTAGAATTTTAGATTAATTTTTCTGCTTTTTGTTCAAACCTTAGGCTTAAATTAATTAACGGTAATTTACCTAAATATTAATTAATTTAGGGTCCTATAAGATTGATTGTAATTTTATCAATGTGTTTTTAAATTATAGAGTGTCATCTAGACTATAACAGGATATTCATAAATAAAATAATATAAAAATTTACACTTTTTATTATTTATTGATTTCTTTTGCAAACACCAATCTAATAAAAAATTCAAAAGCCAAAATAATTTAATCACCTGAAAGACCAAAAAATTTCGGGCCTTAATCTCGCATTACACTCATCCCAATTAACAACCTTGACATCAATTTATTCCTTAAAGTCTTCGAGCAATTTATTCCCAAATTTTACTCAAGTATTGAATTTAGGGAACTAAATCAAGAAAAAGTGAAAGTGAAATAACAAAAAATAAAGATAGCACTTTCAAGTCACAAGCAGCCACAATATCAGCTTAAGACCATCTCCAACCACACTGCATTTTGGTGTTTAACATCAAAATGCAGGTGGAAGGGCACTCCAATCACACTGCAAAATGCAGTGAAAAATTCCAGTTGGTGAATAATAGAACACCAGATTTGGCGTTCCACTGTTCACATGTCATTTTTTTTTTTTTAAATTTTGTTTAGGTTTAGCATTTACAAAAAAAGGCTCTATTTTTATTTATTTTTTTATTTTTTATTTACAAAAAGCCCCATTTTTAGTTTTTTTTTTTTCATTATTTAATAAATTATTGTATTATAATTTATTAATTTAATACTTGGTTAAATTAATAATTATATTTTTTTAATCAAATATAAAACATATTTATTTTGGATAATTAGTGAAACATATAAAATAGTAAATAATTATAAAATTATACAAAAATAAATAAAAAGAAATATAAAGAAAATATTTTTTGTTTTTTTGTTAAAAATAATATTAAAATAATTTTATAATTTGAAATGTAATTATTTGATGTGACATAAAATATAAAATAGTATAAAATTAAATGCATTTTAGAATTTATGGTTGACGATTGGCTAAGAAAACTTCAATAATCCATCAAAATAAAATATTTAATCGCCGTCTTCTTCTTCTTCTTATTGTTCTCAAAACCCTGGAGTGAATAGCACATGAAACACAATACTGCATCTTCACATACAACTTGGGAAGAACATATCCCGAAGAATCATTTCAAAATCAAGCCACAAAAATTCAATCTCACAAGAACAAATATCAGATTGAAGAGAAAGAGATGAAATGACAAATCAATAGCTCTGAGAAATCGATGAAAGTGACAAAACCAAATAAAACTCAAAGACAAAACCAAATAAAACTCAAACCCAAATCAATTGCTCTCCAGTGAACGATGACACTAGAGACCCAATCGCAGACCGAAATAGAGAGAATGAGTCAGCGAAGAGAAACAGAGAGAGAGAGATAGAGATGAAAATGGCAAAACCAAATGAAATCCAAATTCAAATCAACAAACCCTCAATCTTCTCTTTCACTCCTTTTTTCATCAGCCAAACAGAGATAATAGACAAACACAAAAGCCTAAAATAGAGACCATATAAGATCCAAACTAAATAAGAAAATTTTATTAACAGAAAACCCACCTCTCTCTACTTTCAATGTCCAAAACATTCTCTCCAAATGAAATTTAGGCTAAAAGGAGAGTTTCTGAGATAGAGGTGGTGAGCGGTGGAAGTGGATTTAAGAATAAACAGATATGAAGAGAGGTAAAGATTAGGTTTGGAGAGAATTGAATCGAATTTAGGTAGAGATAACAGAAAACGCAAACCCAAAGAAAAGAAATTTTGAATTTCTAATTTTTTTTTAATTTCCTGGTCAATGCTGACATCATAAAAATATTAATAAAAAATATGAGTTTAGCATATCATATCATTTCTAACATCGGACATCATACGTAATTTTGATTTCATTCAAAATTTATTAAAAATTAAAATTATTTAAATTAAATTATCAATTTTTTTTTTCATGTTAAAATTATAATTTTGTTAAAAATTAATATTTTTTTTAATTAATCCTAAGATTTATATTAACTAATTTTAAGTTCATTTTATATTTTTTTATTTAATACACATAATTATGAGGCAGACTTATTAGAATTAATTTATTAGAATTGCTAACTAATATTCATAAAAATCTAATAAAAATACAAAAAATAATGCTAAAATATTTAGGATAAATGATTACAAAAATATGACGAACAATAATGCATCTCAATCTCCTCTATAAGTTGCCTATAATCATTTGTGTTATGCCCGTCGGTGTTGTGAAAATGACTATTTATGCTTGCTGCTCCTCTTCGAGTCACCAATTAGGGGTAAAGGTATCTTCCATAGTTTTTGATCTCTAAAGGCTGTAAGTACTTCAACTCAAGTAGCATTAAGTGGTGTGTATTTACGAGCTCTAATAGTGCATATCTGCGAGCCTCTTGGTGCTTGAGAATTGGTCGATCTTCCTCATGTTTCTCCCTTCTATGCTTCTTTTTTGCCTTGCCAATTTGCTCTACCCTGCTCTTCTTAGAGAACTTGCTAAAACGTAGGCATATACTTTTGTGCAAGGACCAACGCATTCTCCAAGGTGCGAGGCACATGCCTACATAGGGTTTTGAAATAGTCTTGGTGATTTGTTCGATTTTGGAGGACATTAGCTGCTCTGGCCTGGTCCAAATCGGTGATTTTCAAAGCCCTTATGTTAAATCTAGCAATGTGGTCTCACAGTGACTCACCTTATTTCTAAATTACTGTTTCAAGGAACTAAGTCCTCGTTTTTATTGTAATGCTCAAGATAAACAAGCTCATAAATAGTTGTATGAGTATGGGGAAAGAGATAGTTTTATATCTGTCACGACCCGGTTGCCCAGATCGTGATGGTCCTAGGGTGCGGGAGATGCCGAGACGACCGACACCCGTAGAACCCATCAATCTCATCAATATCTCATACTATACTGCAGCGGAAACATCTATTACAATCAATTCACAATATCGCAGCGGAACAACATACACTAATCCCATCATCATTCACATAACAGTATATAACCATTCACTCACATAATCACTATTCATTTTGTCATTCTGTCATTCATTCTGTAACTTTCTGAAACTTCCATATCATAACATTAATAATCTCCAATATTCCCATACATACAATGTTCATACTCTAACTATACCATATAAAACCCATGGAGCAGCTAGAATATGAACATACAAAATAAAACAGTGTTCATAATATTACACTGATACTAGATCTGCAGAATCCACAGAGAGCCAAAAGAGTTGGGATATCTGCCTCATACTCTGTACCTGAGAGGGCAAATAGTGAGAGGGTGAGTATATATGATTCAGTGAATCTAATATGCATCGACCAATAACAGATAATGGAATATCAATAAGCAGTAGGCAGACGAAGTAATAATACCAGTCTGCTCAGAATCTCTATAATACAGAAGCAAGTACAAACTATGACTGTAAGTAAACAATCATAACAATGAAACACATATCACATGGACAAGATGGAAATGACAGATATAGAGCCATTAAACGCATAGAAATTTGCCAAGCACAAATCACTATACATATATGTAATAATATAAGACTATACGGGTCTTATGACTATGACATTCCTTCCTAGTATAGGGTATCAATCAATACAATGCAATGTGTACAAGGTCAACAATATGAACTCACTATCCTGTCGGAACGGCAGCTCTGTCAAATTACCTCTGAGTCAATAGAAGCGATAAACACATAAATAGATACCATTTCAAACAATGACATCGACAACATCAATAACTCATCAGAAATCAATTGGATGAGCATAAAGTCAATAAAACATCAATAATTATCGATTAAACGATGACCAAAAGCCTAACGATCAAAAATGGAAACAAACATATTTTGGTCATTTGCGGCCAAAAAGTTGACGCAATTGGCATGCCATTGTCACTGGCGACAGTGGCATTCAAATGGTTGGCCTATGGATTTTTCGGCATGGTTTCGGCGCAATATTGATATTGCTCCAATTATCAATAAACATACACATGGAAGCAATTCCATAGGCAATAAAAACAACTCAATAATCTTCATCAAATACATCAATTTGGCATGGAAAACAAGTCCAAAACCAAGGCAAATTTTTTTAATTAGGGTTCGGCCAAATGACCTTTTTCACAAATGGATTTCAAATGGCATTTTATCAATTTAGGCAAGTAATTTGATGCATAAGAGACTCACCTATCACTCCAAATCACCAAGCAAACTAGCTTTGCCACTCAATTCCTCGATTTAGGTCAAAATCGGAGATTTTCTCCGAACGAATTTTCTACAACGAAATGAACATCAATTAAACATCGATAAATACCCAATTGACTTATTCTAAAGCCAATTTACACATCCTAATCCATATACTCAAAATCCAATTACATAACTTCTATTTAGGGTTAGAAAATTGAGAAAAATTGTTTAATGCATCAATTGATACAATCAAACCATTTACCTAATCCTATTATCATCAAATTAACCTAACTAAACCATAAAATCAAACAAATAAACATTTAACATAAAATACCTCAAATGGCCGAATTTCACTTTGCTTTGTTCTTCATTTTTTCTTGAATTTCTATGGTTGATTTTGGTAGATTAGTATTTGTATGGTTTTAGTTTATGGTTTTCTACAATTTCCCTTCACAAATTTGAAAGAAAAATCAAATGGAATTGGAGAAATAGAGCTACGGATGAAGAGCCAAAAATTCAGAAAATTTTGGCTAAGTCTTGCTTTTATAGTAAGACAAAAATTGACAAATTACCCTTTTGGTCCTCCAATTTTCCAAAATTTTCTTTTGGTATTTTTTCGCTTGGTAATTCATTCCGATCATTCCGTCGGGAATTGAAATTCAAAGTGAATGTTCAACATCTTATTTTTATTAATATCAATTAATAAAAATAGTTTAATAGCCGTTCTGAAACTTAGACTGTCGAATTTCACTATTCACCGAAAGTTTACTTTATTTACGGTTTTGCTATTGCTTACTTTATCAGTGTTTTTAAACATTTTCTTATATTTATTTTTACTATATTCTCACATGAATATACCTTATCATTATCCCTCAATCCAAATTTAGAAATTCATCCGTTGTCCGTACTGCTATTTTTCGGCAGCGATATCGGTACTGACGATTTTTGAAAAATTTTCTCATTTTTACTCCAACTGAGTTTTCAAAATTTTTCTTAGCTATTTCAGTAATTTTAATCCACATACTGAGAACTTATTTCACAGAAACTTATTATGCAAATTTTTAGGGTATTACAATATCCTATCCTCTAGATAGCCATCGAACCTCCTTGTTGCAGCTCTTTATAGGGTTCCTCGAAAGGCCCTACACAATACTACCTTGTTGATTGTCTAGAGCTCAATTGCATGCTTGTAGTCTAAAACATGGACTTTCATATTTTCTTCTCCACTATATTTTTTTAGTGTAGGTTGTTTGAACTTCTTTGGCATTTGATACTCTTGAATCTCCCTTACAAAAGGTGATTTGAAAGCTAAGGACAAGCTTATATTTGCTCCCTTCCTTGTTCTGTCTCTCCTTATCTCCTTTAGAATCCTCTTCACTTATGCTATGATATCATGATACTCATGTCTGCTCATGTGAACATGTGATTTTGCACCCAAGTTGTCTCAGATCATGCCAGACTAATTAGCAATCGAACAATGATCAAAGTCGACTCCAAATATAGATAAATCGAACCGTACCAAACTGATCAGCACCAACTGGAGGTTAAACCACTTGGAATCAGGCAAATCGGACCAGATAAGCATCAAGATGAATTTGATGGCACCTGAGCTAGGCCTTGGTGGCAATGCCAAGACTAGCTAACGACGCCGCTAGTGGCACAAATAGCCCTATAAATACAAGTCTCAAATTCACTTCAAGGGACACCGACTCTCATTGAGTTACAGACCGGTTAAGTCGAATTTTTCTTAGTTGGTTCTCCCTTCTCCCTCCTTGTTCAGCTTTCTTTATTTAAGCGGTTCACTTCTTTTTTTATTTCGAACTGATTTCTCTAACTCTCTTTGAGTGGGAGGAATAAAAGATCTAGAGCGATCTCTCTTTTAGTCAATCTAGAAGCATAAATCTAATCAACTCGTGGCACGCCATTGTACTGACAATTCAACTCGAAGCAAGCTGTAGTATTGACAAATCAACTCGAAGCACACCATAGTGCTGACAAATCAACTTGAAGTATGCCAGAAGGATGCCGTAGTACCAATCTTACTCAACCAAAGTGGAACTCTGATATGGGAAAATCCTAAGAAGTCATCCCCCTTAAACCAAGGTATCGTGTTCCTACCTCAAAATTAATTAGTATAAACCAATTAAAAGAACCACACAATCAATTTTTTCTTAAAATCAAACCAAACCCCTTCGTAAGAAGGAAAAACTGCGTGTATTTTGATTCTAATTCGATGAGATATGTAGGCAAATTGTCTCATAGTTTCAAATTCAAAAACACCAAAAACACTCCTTGTTCTCAATTGAATCTATTTTAATATTATTTTGGGGAATGTGTGGTTAACCTAGAATTTTCATTGAGCGCTAGAGTTAACATCCTCTATTATTGGCTTTTTTATATATTAAATCTCTTTTATTTTGTGTTCTTTACTTTAAATGTTATATTATATGTTCTATCATGCTTCATTCATTCATTATAATTTTCATCTTATAAATTATTCATGAAATCTAATTTTTATAAATCAATTGTTAAATGGTAAGCCAAAATGAGAGTTATTATAAACCAAAAACCTAGTCCCCTAGCTCAGTCCCAGTTCGAAAGTCTAGTAATTTTATCCATGGGTTATATTTTGGAGTAAAATTGGATTTTCTTTCTTTTTTCCTTAAAAATGAAAGTGGCAACTCTATCAATTTTCAAAAATCAAATAAATAATTTGGCCGAAGCTGCCTTTACCTCGTGGGAATTTGCCCCCTTTTGATTTGAGCATCTTGGTACTCAAGCGAGACCTCACAATTGGCGACTCCATTGAGGACATACTTTTTCTAAAGTTAAAGAGGACTACTAATTAATTTGAAAAAAAAAATGACTACTCTCTTTTTTAAATAACTTTTGTTTTGGCTTTTTATTTAACTATTGACTTTGCATGCATCACTTTTGCATAACTAGTTTCAAATCAAAAACTTCAAATAGCGAGTAGCATTGACTTGGAAACTCTCTTTGAGTATGTTGGAGGATAGCAAAAGCATCAACCCAGTGATGAATCTTCAATTTTTTTAAAGTGTAATGGGCAGTAGTATTGTTGGACCCATGCGAGACTCTTTGACTCACATGTGGTTAGGTATATCACTGCCCTAGTGTGACGGGTACCTTTTAAACCAATCCACCTAGCCTTCATGTAATGAACATTAGATCTTAGACCTTAGGGCTTGTGAACCATAATGTTATTATAATGTCATCATGAAACCTTTTTCTCATACCATGATCATGCATCCATTCCATGCTTATGCACCAATAATAGTTAGACTAAGAACCTTTGAGTCAAACCCATGTACATCAAAAACCTTTTACCCATGACCCAACTAAGATGATCATACTATCTTAGATTAGGAACCCATTTTAAACCTTGGTTAAAGTAGACCTAACCCATGGCTCTTATCTTTTAAAGGTACCAATGACTGACTTACCCAGAACTGAAGTTGGAACTGAGCTCGAGATCATGACTACAATTTTTATTGCCCCTCCTTAAGAAACAAGAGAAAATTTTTCAAGCTGTCTTCAAGTCTACCTTAGATGCTCAACAAACCCACTTTGACAAAGTATTGACCGCTCAACAAATAATATCGAACTGACCCTATTCAATTAAGCTCATCAACAAACATAAATAATATCCCTTTGGTTTCCTTAAATCCTTTTCAAGGAAGCAAAATTCTTACCTGTGTACTGATAGAGAGGTCCGAAAGGCACAACACCATTATGTTTGACTAAAATTGCCTAGTAAAGAAAATGGATAAACAAAATGACACTTCCACTCCCAAAGGAGTTGCATAGATAAGCAAGGGAGTAGCTATCATTAAATTGGAGAGAAGAAAGTTTATTGATTTATGTAAGCCTTTAAGCTTGATCTACAAGGAAGCATTGGAAGCCAAGCTGTCACACCTTTAGAACCAAAACCACCTCCATGCCCTTTACTTAAGAGATGGAGCGTGAATGAGTACTGCAAATATCACCAATGCCATGGGCATAAAACTAATATATGCAAAAACTTGAGGCATAAAATTCATGATCTCATTGAAGATGGGAACATCCTTCCCCCTACCCAACCAGAATCTAGCTTCCCCACTAATCTTCAGATTATCCTAAGAGTATAAGAAAACCCTATAAAACTTACTCTAACCCCTCTTTCCCTACCACAAAATTGCACTATGAAAAGATAGCCTGCCTTGATAAAGTCGAGCTAAAGTCATCCGAGTCCGAGTCATCTGAGTTTGAGTCATCTGAGTCTGAGTTGTTATTTTCCTTTCCTAGTTTATGAGTCTGTTAAAGACCTTTTTGATCTTTCTTTTAACTTTGAATGTAACCCATGATGATATGGCCTTTTGATCATAATAAAATGCTTGCCTTTTCTCTTACTTTACTTTTTCAGACTTTGCATTTCTTGTATCCAATCAAAATGAGACATTAAAAGAAAAAGAAATAAAAAAGGAAAAAATAAAGAATAAATTAATTTTGGCACAAAAATTAATCCAAACATTGCAATTCAACTTCCATTCGCATCCTGACTGAGGCAACTTCTTAGTTTATGGAAGCAGTTCTTCCAATTGAGATGCAAATCTAATATGCCTAGTTATGCATGAAAGGCAACTTGATGAAGGAAAATGGTTTAGAGGATATCATGATCAGCTGAACACCATAGACGAAAAAAGGATGGATGCCTCATATCAGATTCAAGGTAATCAACAAAGGCTGGCTAAGCATTTCAACAAAAGGGTGACTGATAAAGGGTTAGAAGAAGGAAACTTGGTCCTGAAGGAAATCAAAGCTCCGGTTCATGATCTAAGGGGAAAATTCTAACCTAATTGGGTTGGTTCATACATGCTCAAGAAGATCATGTCTGGCGATGGAGTCATACTCATGGACCTGGATAGGAATGAATGCTCAAATCCATGCATTCTAGATCAACTTAAAAGATAGTTTGTATGATGAGTTATATAAATAGAATTATGAGGACCTGATTCTCCCAAAAAAAGAATTAAAATATAAAAGTGTTATAGAGATACGTAGGCAATCCATTTTGGTTATGGTCCAAAACATAATAAAAATATTATTTTTTCATGTCAAAGTTAATTGACTCTTGCTCGCTAAGTTGAAAACCTGTACAAGCGGCTTAGGAAAAAAAATTAGAGTAGCTAGGCAAGTCAAAAATCCAAAAGGGCACTCGGACAAAAGTTAGAGCAACAAAAGAATAAATAAAAAAAGAAAAGAAAAAGCAAAGGGGAAAGAAAAATAAAAAAAAAAATGTCTCATTTTGACTATGATATATGACAAAATCCTCATCTCATTTCATCATGGATTCCTATCTCTCCCATTGCAAATCATGAAAGTCAAATTTCTGTCTCGTTCATTGCATTCAAAAAGTCATGTCATGAGTCAAAAATCAAGCTCCTGTCTCGTTTTGTTCAAATCACAAAGTCCAAACTAAATATCAAAAGTATCCAAGTCAAAATAAAAATCCTATCTAATCCTATGAGGATAGAAGAAAAACAAAAATGCAAGAATCCTAACTACAAGTCCTCCTCCTCCTAGGATAGATATCTCTGTCATTGCCTGAGTCATATGAGTCATTATTATCAGGTCTCTTCCCAAGCAATTTATTAGAAGCTCTATTTGCAGTCATTGTCTTTGCACCTCTAGTGTCAACAAACTTCTTGTCCATCTCTATCACCTCTGTCACTCCACTAGTTGATGTCTCTACAATAATCATAGCTCCATCATCTATCTCTATATTTGCCTCTAGCTTCTTTATCAAGGTGGATAGCCTAATCTTCTCAGTAGGCCAAACTGAGGTAATAAACCAAGCATCATACCCCTCTAACCTATATGATAAGCCAGTCGGTTTAACAAAATGCATAGACCTCCTCCAGCCATTCACTATGGCTCAAGCCATAACAATATTTGTCATGGACATAGGGAAAACAACTTCATTTGCCTCAAAATCTGCGTACCTTAATAGAAGGTGGTCAACCCCATGCCTATCAAATACACCATCCTATAGCCAAAACTAATCGTTATGAAAGAACCACTATCATACCAGGGGCAATACCCCAAAATACTATCTGGATTCAATTCCAATGGCCAATCATTCCACTCTCTCTATGAGTTAAAGAGGATTAAGATCTGGCATATACGGTACCTAGTAGCCGAATAAGGTAACCTATCTGGAGGACCAACAACCTGGAGATGATCATTTACTAGGTCTAAGTCATCCCAAAATAGAAGTTAGAAACCAGAGGGGTTTAAACAGAAAAGGAACCAAAGGAATAGATAAAAGTGTCACAACCTAAAGAATGACCGGGTACATAGACTAGGACCCCTGCACTCTGTAATTAGCATCCAAACTCAAAATTGTCTCAACCAAAATCAGACTTGTTATGGTACACCCTTGCTCTATCTGAGCCACCAGCTCTACTATCTCAATATCTCCCCAGCCAGGAGTATTGGAAAATAGACATCCAGCAGCTAGATAGAAAACTAATGCAAGCATCCTGAGTTTCTGCCTCTTGGGATCTTCAAGGTCTTGAAACTCAATAATCGTTGCAGTGAGATCAACTCTATCCCTATGAACCATGGAACTAGCCAGATCATGTACCAAACCAAGCAGTTTCCTAAAAGATAGGAAATGCGCAACCTTAGACTTTGAAACAACCAAAGCAACATCTGGGTTAATGCCCAGAATAGCATTGGACTCTTGAAAGGTGGGGCATGTCTCTTTCATGCTAGCTCCAAAGCAAAACACATGGTCAACATGATCCCAAAAGTTCACACAGGCATTCAGAAAGTCTTAATCCACTTTTACTCTTCTCAGGGTCAAAACAGAACTGATCCCATACCTATATAAATTCATCCAGTCAACCTTATCTAAATTTTTGGTCCATAGGAACATATAGTGACTGAAGTAGGGTTCCATTGAGAAACAATATTAACTTAAGAATGCATAGAGAATTCAAAGAAAAAATATGAAAAGAAAAAGGATAAATCAAGAATGATTTTTTGCAAAGCAAAAAGAGTTATATATAGGGGAAAAACTGATCCGGAACAAACTAAGCTTTGGTGGCAACCTCTTTTGGAGTTGCCAACAACACTATGCCTATCTGGCAGTGCCGCCAGTTACAAAAATTGCCCTTGGCGACAACAATTTCCCATGGTGGTGGTAGCTCCTCCTTAATTAGATGGCAACCCCTTCTCTTCTTATTGGCAGCTCTACTTTCTTGAGTTTTAAGCCTTAGAACCCCAAAATAGAATTCCTAGTGCATTTTAGGACATACATCACATAATTTTAAACATGATCTTGCATAAAAAAAATTCATAAATTTTGCATAAATCACATAAAAATTCAGCTGCATAAAAAAATCAATTCAAAATAGAGGGTTCATAGCTAGCATAACATGCATACATCTAACATCTATAAAGCATAAACATCATATACATGACAAGAGTTCAAAAAGTTCAGAAAGTAGAAGGTAGAAAACAAAATCAGAATCTCAGCCTCTCCTTATCTGACGATAAGGATCCTCTTGCTGACGAGCCCGTCTATCAACCTCCATCTGAGTCAGTAAGGAGATGATAACCATCTCCATTCGGCACCCTATCCGATAAGTTTGCCGAATATAGCTAGCTGGAACCTGCATCGATATAATGAACAACCTAAGTAACATAAATTACCAAAGGATCATTTCCAGAGGTAAGAAGAAGATGCATACCGTAATGTTCTCAGGAAAGTCTGGGGCAAGAGGATGAACCATATCCGAAATATGGTAAGTCCTCATTTGACCATTGCCTCTGATATAAAGAATCTCCAAAATAATCTCCAGAAAAGGGTTGAAGGCAACCTCCTCTCTCTTTCCTATACTAGAACTCAGATCTCTAGCTGCTGGAGGAGCTATAGTAGATGCTTCTACGTTAGAACAATCAGATAGTAATCAAAGCAAATAGAAAACAAACAAAACAATTAAATAATAATCAGAGTAAGCAAACAACAAACAAAATAATCATATAATAATCGAAGTAAGCAGACAACGAATAGAATAATCATATAATAATCCGAGTAAGCAGACAGTAAGTAGAATAATTAGACAATAATTAGAGCAAGCAGAGTGGCAATTAGACAAGCAAAATGGTAACAGTCGAGCAGAGTGACAATCGGACAAGTAAAGTGGCAATCAGATAAGAAAAATGGTAACAGTCGAGCAGAGTGACAATTAGACAAGCATAATGATAATAAAAAAAAAAAATGATAATTAGACAATAAAAAAGGTAATCATTTGAGCAGAGTGGCAATCAAATAAGCAAAATGGTAACCAACCAAGCAGAGTGGCAATCAGACAAGCATAATAGTAATCAGACAAACAAAATGGTAATCAGACAAGCAGAATGATAATCAATTGAGCAGAGTAACAATCAATCAAGCATAATCGTAACCAGTCGAGCAGAATCACAATCAAATAAGTAAATAGTAATCAGACAAATAAAATGGTAATCAGACAAGTAAAATGGTAATCAGCCGAGCAAAGTGGTAATTAGACAAGCAGAATGATAATCAGCCAAGTAGAGTGGCAATTAGACAAGCAAAGTGGCAATCAGCAGAGCAGAGTGGTAATTAGACAAGCATAATGGTAATCAACCGAGCGAAATTATAATCAATCTAGCAGAGTGGCAATCAGATGATCAAAGTGGCAATCAGACAAACAGAATAGTAATCAGCTAAGCAAAATGGTAATCAAACAATTAGAAAACAAGAGTGATAGTCAAACAGACAGAATAATAGAATAGAAAATCAGAGTAATAGTCAAACAGACAGACTGACAGTTAAACAAGCATACAGTCATACAAATAGATAGTAGGATAAGTAGACAGTCATACAAGCAGACGATTAAAAAAATCAGAAAAGCTTAAAGTTATTAGAACAGACCGACGCATCAATAGACACTCCAAAATGCAAGCAGAATGCACATATCTTATTTCAAATAGATAAAAACTCACCGGTTCACTACCATCACCTTTACCCTTCAAACTTGGGTAAAAGCCATGGGGACAACTGTGAACACGTCATTTTGCACCTAAGCAGACTTGAGTCATGCCAGACTAATTAGCAATTGACCAGAGATCAAAGTCGACTCTGAATACAGACAAATTGGACCATGCTAATTTGATTGGCACTAACCAGAGTCAAACCACTTTGAATTGGGCGAATCGGACTAAATAAACATCAAGACGAATCTAGTGGCACCTGAGCTAGGCCTTGGCGGCAGTGCCAAGCCTAGCTAGTGATGCCACCAGTGGCACAAACAACCCTGGGCATCGCAGTCACCCATGCAAGTCCCTGCCGCTAGAAGGAAGCCCTGCTGCCGCCAAACTTCAGTCTATGAATCCCACATCAAATGTCAATCTATTTTTCCCTTAGACATTTCTCTATAAATACAAGGCTCAAATTCACTTTAAGGGACACAGACTCTCATTGAGTTACAGACCAGCTAAGTCAAATTTTCCTTAGTTGGCTCTCCCTTCTCCCTCCTTATTCAGCTTTCTTTATTTAAGTGGTTTACTTCTCTTTGATTTCGAACCGACGTCTCCAACTCTTTTTGAGTGGGACCTAAAGTGATCTATCTTTGACTCAATCTAAAATCATAAATTCAATCAACTCGAAGCACGCTGTTTTGCTGACAAATCAACTTAAAGCATGTCGTAGTGCTGGCAAATCAACTCGAAACATGTCGTAGTGCTGAGAAATCAACTCGAAGCATGCCGTTGTGATGACAAATCAACTCAAAGCATGTCGTAGTGCTACCAAAATTGACTCGAAGCACAGTGTAGTACCAATCTTACTTAACCAAAGTGGAACTCTGATCCGAATAAACCCTAAGAAGTTGTCCTCCTCAAACTAAGGTATCATGTTTGTACCTCCAAATTAATTGGTATAAATCAATTAAAAGAACCCTATAATCAATCTTTTCTTAAAATCAAACCAAACCCCCTTTGCAAGAAGGGAGAACTGCGTGGGTTTTGATTCTCATTTGATGGGATACACAGGCAAGCTGTCTCATAGCTTCAAATCCAAAAACACTCTTTTTTTTCAATTGAATCTATTTTAATGTTATTTTGGGGAATGTGTGGTTAACCTATAATTTTCATTGAGGGCTAGAGTTAACATCCCCTATTATTAGCTTTTTATATATTAAACCTCTTTTATTTTATGTTCTTTACTTTAAAAGTTATATTATATGTTCTATCATTTCATTCACTATAATTGTCATCTTATAAATTGTTCATAAAATCTAATTTTTATAAATCAACTGTAAAATTATAAGCCAAAATGAGAGTTATTATAAACCGAAAATCTAATCCCTAAGCTCAGTCCCGGTTTGAAAGTCTAGTGATTTTATCCATAGGTCATGTTTTGGAGTCAAATTGAGGTTTTTTTTTTTCTTTTTCCCTTAAAAATGAAAGTGACAACTCTATCGATTTTCAAAAATAAAAGAAACAATTTGGCCGAAACTACCTTTAAACTATGGGAATTTGCCCTCTTTTGATTTGAGCATCTCGATGCTCGGGCTAGGCCTCATAGCTCAATGCCTCTTGCTCTCTATAGGCTCGTCAAGTAGGGGGAGCCTCATATAGGCTACTATCATCCCTTTTGGCTCCTCCCATCCTAGGTTGTTCATCAATATGAGCAATTTCTTCCCTTCTATCCTCTCTCCTATTATGCTTTTCTCCACTTCTATGCTCACCCTTCTTATACTACCTCATTGGTCATTTAACTCTCTCTAACCTTTAAGACTTTTGTTTCTCTCTTCTTCTACCCTCCTGTCAATCCTTTGAGAGGTATGTTATCTCTTCTCCTTAAAGGGTAATCTATTTCTCCTCTTGAGTTCTCTCTTCTACTAGGATTACTCTTATTCTACGCCTCTCTTCTTTTCCCCAACTCCACCCCCTTTCACTTGTTGCCTTCCTCTCTCCCTTTACCCATCTTGTCTGTCCCATCTTGAGTTTCCTTATCAAAGACAATGCGCCTGGCTACGCCTAGGGTATAATTTTCGGTGTTATAGTTATGTTATGGGTGTGAAGGGTTTGTTGGATTTGGGCGGTGTTGAGCAATAATGGAGCTATCAACTAGGGTCAATTTGGCAACTGTGAATAGGTTTACAATATGGGAGTTTATAGTGTTTCCGATCGAAGTAACATGGTCTATTAAGATTGAAGTTTCTCCCTATGGTGCATGGCTTAAGGAGGGTGGATCTATTAGATCTGTTTGAGGTATTTTCAAGAGAATCTTATTCGTTAATTTGTGTAACTGTATTCTCTTGATGTTTAGGGAGATAAGCTTTTTAAATATTTGAGAAAGAAAAGAGCTATAAATATTACAGTCTTCAAGTAAAGAAGAGAAAAGAATCCCATGGTTAGACTAAATAATTCCCACATATGGCGTCATTTGATGATCCAAAGATCTTCAAAGAAAGGTGTGAAGGATCTCTTTAGTTTGGGCCTAGGTTGGAGATAGTTTCTTAGACCATCAAGATAAAAGAACAAGCATCAAAGTATCAAGCCTGAACTTTGCAAGGTCTCTTCGATGCCTAAGTCATTAGCTTGATCATTAGGATTCTCAATAAAAAAGATTGTCACGATCCAAATCCAGAGCTATGACCGGCGTGAAGTTAGACTCTAGTCTAACCTCACAAGCCTAAAAAATACTATACATATAACCTATGAAATTATATTTGAACACTTAGTCAATTACTTATATCCATCAAATATTACATTTGAATACTATTAATCAATAATAACAAATCAAATAAAATTCATTACAACTAATATTTGGAAATCAACTAAAATACTCTCAAAGGAAATTACTTATAACTATCCTTAAGATAATGGCTTGGCTTTGGAATAAAGGAAGAAAGCCAGCCTTGCCAAAATAAGACCATAGACATGCAAAGAAACTGAAATTTGAAGGAGTGAGCAAACCACGCGCTCAATGAGAGAATATATAAAGGCAATGAAGGAAGCTAACATTTTAGACATTACATACCTAGCACATATACAACAATTAACAATAATTTAAATACAAGTAGTTAAAATAAAATTATTAAAATACTTTCTTTTAAATCGAATAGCATAAGAATATATAATTCTCACATGTAACTTATATAAATAATTTTTTTCACATACTTATAAATTCATTTGAAACAAATAATTAATAAATTCATTTAAAACAAATATTTATTCAAATTAAATAATGGGGCAGAGTTCCAATTGAATACTTGTAATACCTGTGAAAATTTTTATTTTTATTGTATTTTTTTTTATTTACTTTGAGTGTTTGTTGTGGTTAGATTAATATTTTGAAAATCTTAGAATTTGTGTTGGGTTAGATTTTGTGAGTCAGTGTTATGATTTCACAGAATATGTGGATAAGTGTGAATATATAAGTTTTAGATTTATATTCCATTTTTTTAACTTTAGTCTGATTGGCAGTAAGTCTTTGTTATATTATTCTTTATTTTGATATGTTAGTGGCTGAGTGAGTCAAGTATTAGCATGAGTAATATTTCTTTATGTGTTTTATAGATAGTTGTAGAATTGAGGAGATAGAAATTTGTAGCGCGTTTGCGAGAAGGTTTAGTGCAAGTTGGCGAGGAGAGTTTCCCAGCTCGGCAGAGCAGATAGTGCGAGTTGGCTTCTCGATTCCGAGGTGGATAGAGATTGAGCGAGCTGGAAGGTTAAGCTTGGAGTATAGTTTTAAATGCCTAGTTTAAGTGTCAGCAATAAGCGAGTCAATTGGAGTTCTTTAGCTCAAATTTGAGCGGGATGAGTGAGAGTTGCCGAAGTGGAAATACGACGAGGTGAGATTGGCGGAGTGGATTAGGCGAAGCGGATGTAAGGTGGCATTTGGCGAAGTGGCCTTTGCTGAGGTGGATTTGGCGAAGCGGATGCGAGGTGGCATTTGGCGAAGTGGGAATTCAGCGAAATGGCCTTTGCTGAGGTGGATTTGGCGAAGCGGATGCGAGGTGGCATTTGGCGAAGTGGAAATTCAGCAAAGTGGCCTTTGCTGAGGTGGATTTGGCGAAGCGGATGCGAGGTGGGAATTCAGCGAAGTGGCCTTTGCCGAGGTGAATTTGGAGAAGTGGGATTGCCGTAGTGGCAATTGGCGAAGTGGGATTGCCAGAGTGGCAATTAACGGAGTGGCAGTGATGGAGTAGCATTGGCGAGGCGAGTTTGGTGAAGTGACTTTAGTGAGGCAGTAGCCTATTTAACTAGGGATCCAGTAGTCAAATTTCACGATAACTTCTCTTCTCTTCTTTTCTTTCTTTCTTCTTCGTTTCTTCTCCTATCTTTCTCAAATCTATCCCATTTGTTTTTTAGTGCATTAATACTCCTAATTAATGCATTAAACCATTATATTCTCTCATTTATTAAGGCTTCAGCCATCATTCTAAGTCAAGATTCTTTAAGGACGCAAATTGAGGAAATAAGGTAATTTTTCTCTGAGCTATATTTTCTTTCAGATTAATATCTTGGGTAGTTAGAATAATTAATTATGAGTTATATAAGACCTGTTAAGAGCATTTAAGGCCATTAATTTCGATTGATAGAGAAGACATAGGAATTTATGAATCTGATGAATAGTGACCAAGTTCAAAATTTCAAATCTTCTTAAGAGATAAATTAAATTGATGATTTGGAAACAATAATAGAGACTATAAGATGGTTAAAATTTGATGGAATCATAGTATATATTATTAATTAAGAAAACTCTAATTTATGGAACTTGGGGATTTGTTAGGTTCGGCTAGTTCAAGGAATTTAAGGAGGCTATTCAATTAAGCAAGTGTTGACCGGATTTAGTAGATAGTATTGCTGTGAGGTAAGTTTGAATATCATAAATGTGTTTACTTCTTACGAGATGATTGCTAAATATATATATATATATATATATATATATATATGTTCACAGTATTGCCACTGTAATATTATGACCTGCATTATATATTCATTATATATATATATATATACACATATATGTTAATAACTTGGTCGTTTCTTGGACCAAGATCATGATTAAGCCTTTGCTATAAATGCTAAATTGGTCTCTTGACCAAATTCAGATTTGTTAAGAATGCAAATTTTCTTTATGAACCTGAGACACATATGCATATAACGCTTTTCCTAATGAGAGTAAATTCATTGGTCCAATGTGCACAATGGGAGCCTGGCTGATAGGGTATAGTATCAGTGCTCCACTTAGAGGGGGTCACGAGCTCTACGCATATGCCCGCGCAAGCATATGTGCCACGTTAAGGTAGCAAGGCTACTGATACGTATGTTATGATATGAGATCAGTTCTATCATATGAGATTTAATAATGCCATCCTTTGTGGGCATTTTATGTTCTAAATGAGAACCATGAT
>CANXYC013006808.1:0-14494 GCA_948193065.1 Aleurites moluccanus | reverse complement strand
TTCCAGTTCCAAAATATTTGTAAATATTGTATAAAATAGAGGTCCCATGGTACTGTAAATTAAGGTTTGGCATGTATATATATGTGTGTTGCATTTATATATCTATAAGTTATATTTTGAGATATATTCATATATGTTGAGTTGAATATATGTGATCTGATGATCAAATGTTGATATTGAGTTGATATTGGAGATCCAGAGGGATCCTTGAAATTGAGATAGATATGGAAGTATTAGTTGAAGTGCTTATTTGTATGTTTAGCAGCTGGGCATACTCCTTAAATAGATGAGATGCTGCCCAATTTTTCATAAGATTGTCAAGCCATATTGAGCTTGTTATTGTATTGCATGCCATATAGTATAGTTATATGGGTTCTTCGTGGTACGGGTAGCGTAAGCAACACCCGTACCCTAGGACCGTCACGGCTCCCAAGTTGGACTATGACAGATTTCATCATCCTAAACACTAATCTAACCATAGAATTCAAGGAAAAACTTGAAAAAGTAAAAATTTAATTCAAGGAAGATTTTGAAGAATTTTTGGTAAGTTGTTAGTTTTGAAGTTCTTTTGATTCAATGATGTTTATAGGATGTTCTTTGATAGTATTTAGTGATTGAAACTTATTTTGTATGGTTAGAATTCAAAAGAATGGATTGAAACCCTAATAGGAAGAATATTGAATCAAAGTATGGTTTTGATGGATTAATTGATTCAAATGATGTTTATTTGATGTATATAACGTGAATTGATGATTGAATGATTTAAACAAAGTGATTTGGAATGGAAACTAGCTTGGACGAAACTATAGGTGATTAGGGTTTGGTATGCATTTTGTTGTTTTATGTGTTTAAATGTTAGAATGAGTTGTATTTGATGTAAATATAGTGAATTGATAGCTAAAAGTTGGAAAAGAATCCATTTGGAAGTTGATGTGTTTTGTCTGAATGTGATGAATTAGGATGGTGAAATGTGTTTTGATGTTTGTTAGGTTTAAATGCCTAAATGTGATAAATTTGATGTTTATATATGTTAATTGATGAAATGGCATTGGAAAATGAACAAAAGGAATGAATTTTGCTTAAGTGGAACAAGATTGAGTTTGCTAGTTTAAGGTGTTAGGTTAATGTGATTAGTAAAGTTAAGTTTGAATATGAATAAGTATGGAAAATGATAGAAATATATAGGTTTAAATATGTGAAAGATGAATGATTTGAGTACTTTGGAAATAATCTTGAATATGGTATATGTTTAGTATAGAATATTAAGTTAAGTGCATATAAGTTTGTAAAGTGATATATATGTGATGCATATGTATAATGTGGCCTAATGGTGATGATAGAATGGATTTAGTGCATAAAGGAATAAGAAATGTGTAAAAAGTGCAAAGTGTGCTTAGTAGTACATACAGTGTATGCCTTATGGAACTTGTTATGTTTTTGTGTGAATAATATGTTTTTTGATGATTTTATACCTTACCAGAGTGTTATATGTGAAAATAGGTGAACTGTCGAGAACTCCAGTTCGGAGTGTCGGGCAGCAGGCTAATTAGGGTTACTAATAGTGGATTGGGGGAAATTAAGGACAAACAGTGATTAAGGTGAGTCTTTATGCATAATCATGCATGATTTGCATCATAAATCATATAAAAAGTCATTTGGAGTGATAACCCAGCTTTTGTTGTCATACAGTACCTAAAGTGCAAATTGGTCCGTAAATAAGCTTGCCAAAATGACCTAAACTTTGACTGGCCATAAAATGAAATCTAGAAAGCCAATTGGGCCACCACTTGGCCAAATCATCTAGTCTCGACCTAAGCTTCGAAACGGTACCTCATGGTCCATCTAATTCCTTTGGTAGCCTAGTTAACCAGAAACCACTAAAAAATCCCAAAACAGATTCGTAATTTGGGAGCCAATTACGGCAGCGCAACTGGGCCCCACCTGCCAAATTTTTGGCAACTTCCCAATTTGTCCCATTATTCTTTATATATATATATATGATCATTCTACATCTATATAAGTCTATTTGAGCTATATGTAAGCTATTTACATTGTATATGGAGACACTCCAATATGATATCATAACAGGGCTATCTCGATAGTATAGCGGGTAAATCCATCGACCGTGTGCACACTGGTTTTTATACAGGCCTCAGCTAGAGGGGGATGACGTACTCTAGCCGTAAGAGCCGATCACTCTTACAAATGGGTGGATAGAGCACTAATGGTGCGGAAGAATGTTGTATTAAAAATTAAAATTGTGCTAAATCAAATTGTACTTTTCACAGGACCCAAACCTGTTATATCATATGTGCGTTGACTCATTCATTGAATATTTGATATTTCTTCACTTGATTTTATATATGAACATTTACATAGATATTAATGGATATGAATCTAAATACCTATATAGATAAGTATCTGGATGTTTACAGAGATTCTAATATTAATATTGATATAGATATTATATGGATACGTATACGGGTATTTGTATTACTATTTACTTGTTATATTATATGGATTCTTTTTTGGATATCTATATTGATATATATACAGATACTTGCTTTATTATATATTTATTATCTTATATTGATTCTACAAGCCATATTTGAATAACCATTATTTCATGATCATTTACTGCATTTTTATACATATGGATTCACTGAATATTTTTATACTCACCCCCTTCAGTGGTTATCATTTTTAGGTCTGCAGTGAGGCACGCATTCCATTGGCATCCCCTACTCCTGCCTTGGAATAGTACTAGCTGATCATGTAAAAGTCAAGTTCCAAAAGTATATGTATTTATTGTACAGTATAGAGGTTCCATGGCACTGTAAATTAAAGAGTAGCATACATATATGTTTGTACTTGCATCTTTATAGTTTCACATAATAATTATTCTATAGATGTATATGATATGATATATATGTGGAAATTGCTTGATTTGCAGATGTGATTATATCGAGTTATTATTGGAGATCCAGAGGGATCATTGAATTGAGAATAGAGGTTGAAGTGTATAGTAGAAGTGTTTATTTGTATGTTTTTCAGTTGGGCTTACTCCTTATACAAATGAGATGCTGCCCAAATTTTTATAAAATTATCAAGCTATAATGAGCTGGTTATTGTATTGCATGCCATATAGTATAGTCATTTGGGTTCTTCGTGATACTGGTAGCTTAGGCATCACTCGTACCCTAGGACCATTGCGGCTCCCAGATTGGGTCATGACAATTGAAATCCCCCAGAACTTGATCTAAAAGAAAAAATTAAGTGGAGAAAAATTTACCTTATTTTCCCCAAAAATGCTCTCCTGTCAAATCTAGGCTAAAAACGATGATTAAAGCCTTTTAAACGAGTTAATCTAATGATTTAATGCATTAATTTTGAGTATTAATGAATTAGATAACAAATGAATCAAATCAGAAAGAGACAGTGAAAGAAATGAAGAAGAACGAAGAACTGAGAAGAAAATCATGAAAAGAAAATGGGTGCTGCACCCCTTAAATAAGCTACTGCCACTTAAATTTTCCACTTCGCCATTCCCAGTTCATTAATCCCAGTTCGCACATGCTAGCTCGCCATTGCCAGCTTGCAATTACTAGCTCGCCATTTCCAGTTCGCACATGTTAGCTCGCATTGCCATTTCGCAATGCCGGCTCGCTATTGCCACTTCATAATGCCGGCTCGCATTGCCACATCGCAAATCCCGACTCGTATTGCCACTCCGCAAATCTCACTTCGTATTTTCTAGCTCGCCTTTCCACTTTGCATTTCTAGCTCGTCTTTCCACTTCGCATTTCCAGTTCCAAGTTCGCATTTCCCAGTTCGCATTTCCTCTTTGCATTTCCTCTTCACATTTCCACTTCGCATTTCCCAGTTTTCATTTCCTCTTCACATTTCCCAGTTTGCATTTTCCAGCTCGCATATGCTGGCTCTCAAATGCCACTTCGCATCTGTCGGCTCAAGATTTCCAGATTCTGCCGAGCTGAAACCCCTTCCTCGTCAACTCATACTAAGTCCATTCACAAATTGAACTTCAGATAACCAGCTCCTTAACTCTTTTATCACTTAAAATTTATACTTAAAGATTCAACATATTAAAAATCCAATTTCAGAAAAAAGTTCTTATTTTCGCTCTAACTGAGTTTCTAAAATTATTATTGGTCATTCTGGAAATTTAAATCCATATACTGAGAATTTATTTTATTTATTTCCCAAAAATATATTATGTATTTATTGGGTGTTACATTCTACCCTCCTTCAAAAAAAAATTTGTCCTCGAATTTAATTTACACATATATCTCCGTATTGGAACAAGGACGGATACTTGGCTTTCATGCCTTGTTCACTCCCTATTAACACTTTCCTATACACTGATTCCTTCACATCACTATTGCCATTGGAATTTCTTTATTCCAATTTGTCGGATTTGACAAATTTTTCACTTTTTATTGGCTCTACTCTTTTGTCATTCTTCATTAACTTCCATATTATACACTTTCAGTATTTGTAACAGTTCTGACATATAATTCCATAGCATTCAGATACAGAATACTAGGTAAACATGGAATCTTTATCTCTTGGAACATCTTTCCATAACTTCTTAAAATATGGATTATAAATCTTATGTTACTTAAATATCATTGATTAACAATAGCTTAACTTGGAATTGGGCTATCAGAGTCTGGTTTCGATTCTAGGATCCAAAACCAACTCTATCTCTTTATCATGGTACCCTTGACAACTTTTCAAGAAAAGACATTAGAGAACTTTCGGACCACAGTATCTGATCAATCCCGATTGAAGCCTTTCACACATTCATTACTTATTCTAAATTCGCACCTAGCACTCTGGAACTCAACTATAACAACTAGAATTTGACTTTCTTTTCATAACAATCAATAACTGTTCACTGTGCAGTTATCCAATTCATATAAGATATCATATCAAATTACAATACAGAAAACTCTATCACATTTACACATCTAGGATAACAATAATTCATGTTTATACTTTCTCTCATAGGTATATTCATCTCTAAAGACCCATTCAATTGTTATCTTTCTCTATTTATCTGTGATGTAAACAAAAGAATGTATGATACTAGAGTCAAATAATGCATTTGTTATATCATTCTGAATTAAAAATCATACCTGTATCCATATTATCAGGTCTCTGCGCCTCCTGAGCGTTCACTGCAAACACTCGCCCCTGGCTTCTGCCTGCTGGGGCCTGACCACTACTAGATGCCTGACCTCTGCCTCTACCTCTACTAGGAGCCTCTCTAGTCACATTCTGTCTCATTTGCACTGTAGGCTGAGATTATGTAGCTAATGGCTATTGATCGCCCCATAGGAGACATCTGTAAATAAAATGGCCATGCTTCCCACACTTCAGGCAAGCACTTGACTGTCTACGGCACTCCCCTCCATGCCTCCTGCCACAAAAACCACATATGGGTACAGTAGGCATCTGAGTAACAGGTGTAAAAGAACCCTACGAATAAGTAGGTACAGACTGCACCACTGGTGATCCACTACTTTGAATCCTCCTCCTCTGACTATCAGATGGAGGTCTTTGCTCAAATTGAGGCACTGGCTCAATCAATCTAGGCCAGGAGCTACTCTGCCCCTGCTTACTCTGGGATCCTGGTCCCTCCTTTTTCTTTCGATCCCTCCTCTCTCTCTCTCTAACCTGAAATTCTCTTCAATTTGGGTAGCCTTATCAATCATTGTCGTTAGAGAAGTAAACTCAGTAGCCAATAGAGCATTATGTAGCGAAGCATGTAATTCTCTCCTGAATCTGCTGATCAGATCAGCCTCAATAGGTACAATGTGAGTAGCATATCTACTCAGTCTAATAAACTCCTCCGTATACTCCTCTACAGTCATATTCCCCTACTCTAACTGTTGAAACTGAATCAAATTCTAGGACTTCACTCACTCAGTAATAAACTCATTGATAAGCCCCTATCGAAACTCAATCCAGGTAGGTGGGTGCTCACTATATATCCTGGTCTCCATCCTCCTAGAAAACCAAGTCCATGCCTTACCCTTCAGTAGCAAGCCAACAAGCTCAATAGCTCTCAACTCATAACTTGGTAGTCTCCTCACTACCTTCTCCACCTCCTCCAAGAAATCCACAGGGTCACAACCTCTGTCTCCCCTAAACTCAGGCAGGTTTAGCTTCAAAAAGCTAAACATCGATACACCACCCTCCTCTATCACTCTACGGTCACCTTATACAACAGGCTCCCTCTGAACCTTCACTGGCTGCACAGGAGCTGGTGCCACTGGAACTGCCTCTGGTACTATAGGTGGAGGCACCTGCTGATGCTCCCGTCTTAAATCAGCCATCTCTCTCCGTAAGTCCATCAATCCTCTCACCATCTCTACTCTCCAGGGGTCATCGCCCCTCTCTGAATCCTCTAAAATCTGTCGGGATCTAGACGATCGCTCATAAACTATTATCTGTCTAACCAGGGACTCATTAAAGGCTATCTCTACCTCTCTGATATCTCTGTCTTGATTGTCGGACATCTCTATAAAATCGTCTAGAAAATAGAACACGTACTTAGTATATTACAGAAACACAGAATACTTATACATATTTGACGAATATAACAAATGATGATATAGGAAATTCCTATGCTCCATGGTGTACTTAACTCTACCTATACTGTACTTATTCACTATTCCTCAGTAACCTAGGCTCTGATACCACATCTGTCATGACCCGCTCTCGCGAGCCGCGATGGTCCTAGGGCACGGGAGATGCCATGGCGACCGGCACCCGTAGAACCCAACACTCTCATCAATATCTCATACATCGCAGCAAAAGCATACATACTCAATTCTATATCAATATTGCAGCGGAAACATACATCTTACCATCATCAATCATATACACTATACATTCTTTTACTCTATCATACATTCTGTAACATCCTAAAATTTTCATATTTATATCATTAATATTCTCCAATATTCCCATACATACATGTTTATACTCATACTATACCATACAAAATCCATGGAGCAGCTAAGATATGATCATACAAAATAATACAGTGTTCATAATATAATTACAATGTCTAAAAGACTGCAGAACCCACAGGGAGTCAATTGTGGTGGAAATCTGCCTCCTACTCCGCACCTGAGAGGGCAAACAGTGAGAGGGTGAGTATATATGATACTCAGTAAATCTAATATGCATCGACAAATAACAGATAATGAAATATCAATAAGTAGTAAATAGATGAAAACAAATTGGTCAATCTGCTCCAAATCTTTGTACATACGAATATGACTGTAAGTAAACAATCATATCAATAGAATCAATAACACATGATCAAGATGGAAATGACATAGCAATTTAAAACATATCACATGGAAAAGATGAAAGTGACAGATATAGAGTAAAGAAACTCGTAGAAATGGGCCAAGCACACATCGCTATATGTATAAACATAAGACTGTATAGGTCTTATAACTAGGACATCCCTTCCTAGTACAGGGTAATATATCTATATAAACATAAGACTGTATGAGTCTTATGACTAGGACATCCCTTCCTAGTACAGGGTATCAAATCAATACAATGTGCACAAGGTCGACAGTATGTACTCACTACCCTGTCGAAACGGAAGCTCTGTCAAATCACCTCAGAGTCAATAAAAACAATACACATTAATAGATACCATTTCAAGACAATGGCATCAGCAATATAAATAACTCATCAGAAATCAATTGGATGAGTACGAAGTCAATAAAACATCAATATAGGAAGCAATTAACAATGATATTATGATTAGCAATTAACAATGGATTGAATCAAAGGTTGGACAATCAATTCAAGAAGTTTGGCTCAATTGGCATGCCAAGGTCGCTGATGAATTCAATGGTAGGCCTATGAATGTGAACTAGGCATTATTCAATGGACATTTTGGCAAGGTTTTGGGCAACATTGAAATTGCCCTAGTTTCTAACAACAAGTTCACAATGTAGGTTATTCAATAAGCATTTGGTTTCCAATAATAAATGACATATAACGGATCAAAAGGACATAGGAAACCAAAGGAAAACATAACAAAAATCAAGGCAAAACTTGGCTAATATGGTTCGGCCATAACATGGCTTTCAAGAGTGGCTTTCATAATTCAATTCAACACATTTGGCATGACAAATGATGCATATTAAACACACCTAGCCCTCCAATTAGCCTTTGCACAAATCAATTTCACCAATTCAATAGAAATGCCGAAATTAGGCTACTTTGAATTTCACCTTTGTCAAATCTCCAATGCTACATTAAACAAACCATCAATTACTCATCTATTCACATCCAATTAACATATTCAATAACCAATTTACATATTCTAGTTTATATACTCAAATTTTGCCCAAATTCCACAATTTAGGGTTTCCTCAATCATTAATATTTAATATGTTTTCTCATAGTTTTAACCATCTTATATTCTCTCTTTTTGTTTCCTAATATCAATTTAATTCTATTCTTACAGAAAATCTGAGAATAGGAATGAATTTACTATTCACATCACTATTCATCAAACTTCAAAATTTCTGGTATCTCCCATAAAAACCCAAAATTTATAGCCTTAAATGTTCATAATCAGTTCTAAATAACTTACAAATGACTATTCAAATCCCCCAGAACTTGATCTAAAAGAAAAAATGAAGTGGAGAAAAATTTACCTTGTTTTCCCCAAAAATGCTCTCCTGCCGAATCTGGGCTAAAAAAGATGATTGAAGCCTTTTAAACGAGTTAATCTAATGATTTAATGCATTAATTTTGAGTATTAATGCATTAGATAACAAATGAATCAAATCGGAAAGAGACAGTGAAAGAAACGAAGAAGAAAGCAGAACTGAGAAGAAAATCGTGAAAAGAAAATGGGTGCTGCACCCCTTAAATAAGCTACTGCCACTTAAATTTTCCACTTCGCCATTCTTAGTTCGCTAATCCCAATCTGCATATGCTATCTCGCCATTGCCAGCTCGTAATTACTAGCTCCCCATTTCCAGTTCGCACATGCCAACTTGCATTGCCACTTCGCAATGCCGGCTCACTATTCCCACTTCGCAATTGCCGACTTGCATTGCCACTTCGCAATGCCGGCTTGCATTGCCACTTCGCAAATGTCGGCTTGCATTGCCACTCTATAAATCCCACTTCGAATTTTCCAGCTCGCCTTTCCACTTCGCATTTCCAACTTGCCTTTCCACTTTGCATTTCCCAGTTCACATTTCCCAACTCGCATTTCCTCTTTGCATTTCCAGTTCGCATTTCCCAGTTCACATTTCCTCTTCGCATTTCCTAGTTCGCATTTCCTCTTTGCATTTCCCAGTTCGCATTTCCTCTTCGCATTTCCCAGCTCGCATATGCCGGCTCGCAAATGCCACTTCACATCTACTGGCTCTAGATTTCCATATTCTATCTAGCTGAAACCCCCTCCTCATCAACTCATACTAAGTCCATTCACAAATTGAGCTTCAGATAACCAGCTCCTTAACTCTTTTATCGCTTAAAATTTATACTTAAAGATTCAACATATTAAAAATCCAATTTCAGAAAAAAGTTTTTATTTTCGCTCTAACTGAGTTTATAAAATTATTATTGCTCATTTCGGAAATTTAAATCCATATACTGAGAAGTTATTTTATTTATTTCCCAAAAATATATTATGTATTTATTGGGTGTTACAATTTCTATGGTTGATTTTGATGGATAATGGTTTGTATGGTTTTAAATTCAAGTTTCCAACAACTTTTTCTTCACAAATTTGAAAGAAAAATCAATTGGAATGGAAGAGAGAAGTCATGACCAAAATGAAAAAGAAATGGCCAAAAAAAATTTTAAGGCACCTTTATATAGTAAGACAAAAATGGCAAATTCCTCTTTTGGTCCTCCAACTTTTCATAATTTGCTTTTGATCCTTTTTCGCTCGGTAAATTATTTCAATAATTCCGTCGAGAATTGAAATTTAAAGTGAATGTTCAAACATCATATTTTTATTAATATTAATTAATAAAAATAGTTTCAGAGCCGTTCTGAAACTCAGACTGTCAAAATTCACTATTCACCAAAAGCCCCCCTTTATTTACGGTTTTGCCATTGTGTGCTTTTATCAGTGTTCTTAAATATTTTTCTCATCTTTCTTTTTACTGCATTCCTACATGCATATACATTATCATTTATTCTCAATTCAAATTCAAAAATTCATCCGTCGACCGTACTGCTATTTTTTACGGCAGCGATATCGATACCGATAATTTTTAGAAAAAGTTTCTCCTTTTCGCTCTAACTTAATTTTCAAAATTATCTTTAGTCATTTTGATAATTTTACATTACATGCTGAGAACTTATTTCACAGAAACTTGATACGCATTAATATAGGGTATTACATTCTACCCTCCTTCAAAAAAAAATTCGTCCTCGAATTTCAAATAAACATGTATCTCTATATTGGATCAATAACAGATACTTGACTTTCATATCCTTTTCATTCTCTCATGTACACTTTTCCATATGCCAATTCCTTCATAATACTCTTGCTATTGAAATTTCTTTATTTCTAAATTGTCGGACTTGTCGATTACACTTTCTATTGGCTCTACTCTTATGACATTTCTTCATTAACATCAATAATTTGCACTTCAATACTTAGAACAATTCTGGCATAAAATTCCATAGCATTCAGATACAAATTACTAGATAAACGTTGCTCATACCTAAAGGAAGAGCCAAACTTTACGCTACACTGTCAATCCTTTCTAATATATGGTCTCACGCATCTCGGTGTCAACCTTCTTTTCTTGTCAAATCTCATAACACTTTCTATAGGTGATATTTAAAGAGAACATGATCACCAATATTAACTGCTGCAATTCAATCAATGGTAAATATTGATCTCACTTATCTTTGAACTTCTATAACACATATCCTTATCTCTGAACTCTAATGCTTTATCATTTTTGAACATCTTTCTTTAACTTCATAAAATATGGATCCCAATCTTGGGTTACTTTAATATTATCAATTTACAATAGCTTAGCCCGACATTGGGCTATCAGAGCCTGGTTACGATCCTGAGATCCAAATCCAACTCCATACCCATATCAATTAGCTCATTCATTTCACGAATCAAAGATTTCCTGACAATAGAGATGTGAGATAGACTATCCATAGTCCTTTGACTAAGAGCATCTGCTATAACATCAGCTCTTCCCAAATGGTAAAGAATTTCACAGTCACAATCCTTTAACAAATAACTCATCTTCATTACCGAAGATTCAGATTCTTTTGTTGCAGAAAATACTATATACATGCTGTAGAATCTTATGATTCATGTAAATTTCACACTTAACATCATACAAACAATATCGCTAAAGCTTTTATGTAAAACTATTGCTGCCATCTTCAAATCAAATATTAGATAATTCATTTCATGCTTCTTTAACTGTCGAGAAACATGTGCAATCACTTTTCTATTTTGCTTTAGAACATGTCTCAATTAGCTAAATTGGCATTTAGACAGCTTGACATACAATTGATGCTCTCATAGTATCTATAGCACAATCCTCAAGTACTTTACATGCTTCTCTTCACTCCTAGAATAGATAAGAATGTCATCTACACCTATTATGACAAACTTATCCAACAATTTCTGCAATTATATCTTTAGCTCTTTCAATTCAATAGGATCCTAGATACACCTAAATTCCAAACTCTATCTCTTTATTAGGGTACTCCTGACAACTTTTCTAGGAAAACATCAAAGAACTCCGGACCATAAGTGTCTGATCAATCCTTATTGAAGTCCTTTGCACATTCACTACATATACTAGATATGTTGTACAATTTTACTTTATCATCTTTCTAGCCTGAAAATAAAAATGGAATTAATTCTAGTTTCATACTTATCACTCTAGAACTCAAATTCTGGGAACTAGAATTTGACTTTCTTTTCATAACAATCAATAATTGCTCAATATGCAGTTAACCATTTCATATTAGGTATCATATCAAGTTGCAATACAGACAACTCTATCACATTAACACATAAAATATTATCATCAATTTCAATAATACATCTCGGATAACAATAATTCACTTTTATACTTTCCCTCATAGGTATAGTTATCTCTAAGGGCACATTCAATAGTTATCTTTCTCTATTTAACTGTGATGCAAACAAAAGAACGTATAACATTAGAGTCAAACAATGCATTTGTTATGACATTCTGTATTAAAATCATACCTATATCTGCATTATCAGATCTCTGTGTCTCCTGGGTGTTAACAACAAAAACTCTTCCTTGGCCTCTACCTGCTGGGGCCTGACTACTGCTAGGACCTTGTCCTCTACCTCTACCCCTACCAGGAGCCTCTCTAGTCACATTATGACTCATTTGTACTGTAGGCTGAGACTTTATAGCCAATAGCTACTAATCGCCCCATATGGGACATCTGTTAATAAAATGGCCATATTGCCCACATTTCAGGCAAGCATCCATCTGCCTATGACATTCCCCTCAATGTCTTCTGCCACAAAAATCACAAATGGGTACACTAGGCATCTGAGTAACAGGTCTAAAAAAACCCTGTGAATATGCAGGTGCAGACTGCACTAATGGTCCTCTACTCTGAACCCTCCTCCTCTGACTACCAGATGGAGGTCCCTGATCAAATCGAGGCACTAGCTCTATCAATCTAGGTTGGGAGCTGCTCTCCCCTCGCTTACTCTGGGATCCTGGTCCCTCTTTTCTCTTCTGATCCTTTTTCTCTCTCTCTAACCTGTACTTCTCTTCCATCCGAATAGCTTTATCGATAACTGTCGTCAGAGATGTGAATTCTGTAGCTAATAGAGCATTATAAAGCGAAGCATGTAATCCTCTCCTAAACCTACTGATCAGGTCAGCCTCAGTAGGAACAATGTGAGTAGCATATCTACTCAATCTGATGAACTCCTCTGCATACTCCTCTACAGTCCTATCCCTCTGCTCTAACTATTTAAACTGAATCAAGTTACGAGTCTTCGCCCTTTCAGTAATGAACTCATCTATCGAACCCTGTCGAAACTCAACCCATGAAGGTGGATGCCCACCATACAGTCTGGGCTCCATTCTCCTCGAAAACCAAGCCATGCCGTCCCTTTCAGTAACAATCCCACGAGCTCAACTGCTCGAATATCAGAATAAGGTAATCTCCTAACTACCTTTTCAACCTCCTTCAGAAAATCTATTGGATCACTTCCTCTGTCTCTTCTGAACTCTTATAGACTTAGCTTCAAAAAGATAAACATAGTCACTCCACCCTCATCAATACCTCTATAGCCTCCCTATAAGAAAGGCTCCTCGGGAGCCACAGATGGTTGTACAAGTGCTGGAGCAACTGGTATTATAGCAGGTGCAACAAAGGGGTGGCACTACTGCTGGTACTGGAGGTGGCGGTACATTCTGTCGTTCCTGCCTCAACTCGGCTAGTTCCCTACGTAGATCCATCATCCCCCTCATCATCTCATATCTCTAAGGGTCCTCGCCCTTCTCTGTATCCCTAATATGTCGGGATCTGGACAGACCCTCTGAAACAAAAATCTTTCTAATTGACGACTCATTGGAGGCTACCTCTACCTCTCTGGTACCTCTGTCTCTATCATCAGACATCTCTGTAACACTGTCTGAAAAATAAAACACGTACTCAGTATACATACTTGACGAATATAACAAATGATGACACAGGAATTCCTATGCTCCATGGTTCCCTTAACTCTACCCATACTATACTTACTCACTATTCCTCTGTAACCTATGCTCTGTTATCTATAAACCCAGAGCTCTGATATCTATAAGCCTAGTGTTATGATACCACCTCTGTCATGACCCATTTTCGGATCGTGACGGTCCTAGGGTAAGGGAGATACCAAGGTGATCTGTACCCGTAGAACCCATCAATCACATCAATCCTATAACAATATTGCAGCGGAAATATATCTTACTTAATCTATTCACAATATCGCAGTGGAAACACATTTACCCATCATCAATCACATAACAGTATATATATATAACCATTCACTCACATAACACTATTCATTCTGTCACTCTATCATTCATTCTGTCAATATTATAATCATGTCATTAATAATCTACAATATTCTCATACATGCATGTTCATACACTAATTATACCATACAAAACCAATGGAGCAGCTAGGATATGAACATACAAAATAATGCAGTGTTCATAATATTACACTAACACAAGATCTGCAGTGTCACAGCCCAACTTGGGAGCCGTGACGGTCATAGGGTATGAGTATTGCTTATGCTACCAGTACCACGAAGAACCCATATAACTATACTATATGGCATGCAATACAATAACAAGCTCAATATGGCTTGACAATCTTATGAAAAATTGGGCAGCATCTCCTCTATATAAGGAGTATGCCCAACTGCTAAACATAC
>CANXYC013006702.1:0-11991 GCA_948193065.1 Aleurites moluccanus | reverse complement strand
AAAAAATCTTTAAAAATATTTGTTTCAATTAAAAAATAAAAAAAAAAAAAAAAAAAAAAAAAAAAAAAAAAAAAAAAACCCCTCTGCTTCTTGAATTGTTTAATCATTGGATAGGTTATATTTAAACTAGTTTCAGTAGAGCACAACTCCTTTACATCAAGAGTAAGGATCACCTATTGGCTTTCAGTGACCTTAAATCAAAGCTTTCATCACCTACTTGGCTGCTGCCTTTGCCTAAAATTTTGGTATGTTTTGGAGGCATGAAGTGCAAATGCGTAAAACGTCACTAATTTTTGCAAATTTGTAAACCGTCACTAATTTTTTCTTTCCTCTAATTATGTTACTGTTTTTTCGCTACTCTAATTATGAGTTCTGTGTGTACATATTTCTTGCAGTTAAACATGTCAAAAACAATGGATGCAAAACTGGGATTTGTATATTCTGTTTGCTGTATCACCAACTCAGTGAGACAGTGACCTAATATGGTAAAAAGTTGAGTTTGCTTATGCTTAAAGTTTGGATTTCTGGGCCCAAAATTATAGACGTAGCTTTTGTTAGGTATTTAACCCCCCCTTATCCTTGGGGTTATTCATTCTTGCATTTCTCCTGTTCGTTTCAATGAATTTTCAGGGTGTAAATTAGCAGTTATTAACTGATATCTCTGCAGTGCCAAGACATAGCTAAATACTAAGAGCTAGAAATTAGCTCGAGATTTTCTGCTCAAAATTTGTTGGAAACAAAACAATCTTACATGACTTCAATTTGCTTAGCTCAAACTCAAATCAGATTAGCTGAACTTCTTTTGTTTTCTCCCTTTGCAATATAAACACTATATTCATGCTGTTGTTCTTCAAGATAATAAACATTAGAGATAACGACCTCAGTATTTGATTTAGTCATGTTCCGAAGGTGTATCATCCTGCCTAGAATAAGAAGCTGGTGACCTTGATTTCCAGTCAAGATGTGAAAGAACCAAATAGGAACTCTGGTTCAATTTATCATCTCCATGGTATCTAATCCAACTCTACATATTCTGGAGGATTTACGCATACTGGAATATATATATATAAAAAAAAAAGAAGAGAATTTACATAGAATAAGTTCGTCTCATCTAGAAAAATTGGCCTGCCTAAATAAAAAATATAACCCCGTCTCGTTTGTCCCAATTCAATTTTACTATATCAGATTAAGTCCCCAATTCAATTTTACTATACCCAGTTACGGCCCCACCTCATTTTCAGATCAAGTTGCAACCTTTATCAATCTCCTTCAAGCTGATATTTCTCGATACTTGCTCAAACTGCCACCAGATACTCAGATACCGAATCTAATATCGATTTTGTGCAGATATGCTGACATGAAATTGACGAACTGAGAACAATCATGAACTTTCATTAGAACCTTTGACAGTTGTCTCCTTTCTTTTTGATTCCACCTCTTGTGTAGTTTGTTGACACTCGGTGCAAGTGCTAGAATGGTGCACACCATACTCACTGGCGACTCCACTATACTCGCTACTACCAAGTTCTTGGCTTTCTAACGCCATCTTCCTGAAATTCTTCAAGTCTTCATTGTATTGGGACGAATTGTAGTCCAAGCTTCCATAAGAACTATAAATCATGCTGTGCCCAGGTGTGATTCCTTCACTTAGATCATCTAGAGACATATTTCCTTCCAGGGCTCAAACTATCTGAATTGTTCAGAAATGGTAGAAGGGTTATATCCTAGCATACAGTTTTAAGTTAATCAATTTCAATTCATGAAAAAAAAAATTGCAATTAGTCAATTCCAATATAAGAATGGTGGTTGAAACACAGAAAAATGGACTTCAAATGTTTGGGAAACAAATGATTTGAAGGAAAAGTGATTAACTAGTTTATAGGTGGGACTCATAATACAAGACCAGGGCCATTCAATCTGGGTATTATTAATAAAGCAACTGTATTTAATCAAGACTTAAAACAGTATATTTAGCACCTATGGATCACCTGGCTCATTCGTGGTCGAAGCCTTGCTGAATGGCGTATACAAGCCGCAGCACATGACATCATTCGAGTCATTTCACCGGAATCATAGTCCTGCAATTTTGGATCAACAAGAGCATCATAGATGCCATCTTCCAAAGATTGTTTGAGCAAAGGTGTCGCCTGAATATTCATAAAATAATTGTTAGTTTTCCATGGCAATCAAGCTATAGTTTTATATCAAACTTTTTTATCCTCGTGTGCACATTTAGAACACTTCTTTGAAAGAACTAAACAAAGATGGTAGTATAAATATTAAAAATTATCCTGCAAATACTTAGCATTTGCAATTCGCTACCACCATTGTTATTTGTTATCATAGACCATTATTAATCTTTTCAATAAGTGATGCTAAATCCATATAGCACATTGGTATCAGCATACATGCAGAGAATAAATTGGCCAACCAAATTATTTGAGCACAGCTATTGAAAATTCCCTTGCTAAGGATAATTTTTTCTTTATTAAAAAGTTGAGTTGTCTCCTTACATTGCCAAATTATTCACACGACCACATACTTGAGCATGCAAGGATAAGTTTGATTATACCAATGTTGTATAATTATTGACTAGTGTCATGGAAAGAGTACGTACCCAATCAACTATGCTATCATCAATAAAGGATTGAGTTCTATCAATAGGTCGGCGCCCAGTAATCAATTCCAGAAGCACAATGCCAAAGGAAAAGACATCTGACTTCTCAGTGACCCTACCAGAAGAAGCATACTCTGGAGCCAAATAACTGCAGTTGGAGAAGTTGCAAGAGAAAAATAAATTTCTCCATGACAACAGATAATTAATTATCAGCAAATAAAATGTAGAAAATGTATACCCAAAAGTTCCCATCACCCGAGTAGAGACATGAGTATCAGTATCCAAAGAATACTTGGCCAGTCCAAAATCAGCAACCTGAAAAAAATAAGTGGATTTATTGCATTGTATGATTTAATATCAAGGAGAACCAAACTAAATGAAGTTAAACTATATAGTTTCAAATGGCAACATGAAATGATTCCACATTTTTCAGAATTTCCAAGGATATATGTTTAGCTCTCAAATTGTAGTTCCACCATCTTGACTTAATTTATAAATTCAATGACCATCATTAAGGATGAAATTACATCCTCCTTATACTTCCATAAAAGACATACAAACAGCATGAAAGATTTATAGAAATATGGATAATACATAATTTCTTGTCAGAAGGGGAGGAGATGGTGGAGAATTAGGATTCTCTTCAATGATATATTGGTTTTTACACCAAAGCAAATTTGGTGGATATTGAGCAGAAATCCATATATATTGAAAGATTATCAAGAACCATATAAAAACCATTTCTGGTTGTCACATACCTTAGCTTCAAAACTCTCATCAATAAGAATATTGGCTGCCTTGATATCTCGGTGTATGATCTTGGGCCGACCTGAAGACACACATGAATAAAAGGTGAGTGATGCTCAGAGACGAATAACTTAAACCTAAACATTCCTTAGAATACTCACAGTCTTCATGCAGATAAGCCAACCCTTTTGCTGACCCTACAGCGATTTTCATTCTGGTTGACCAGTTCATAGTTGGTCTTCCCTTTCCTGTGAGACCATTTATATTTTATAAGCCAAAAATAAAAGGAATACAGCATCACATATAGTTAAACACTCGCAATATAAGTTGCATATCATATCTTTCTCAATGAAAGCCATATGCATTGACCTTCTGGCAATGAAGATTCCTAGGTGAGTGGACTCCTAGCCGCTGATGTGCAAGTTGCTGAAGTTTATTTTTCTCTACTACTAAAGCCATATGCTTTGACCCCTCTAACAAATGTCGCAAACACAAAAAAAAAATGGAGCAAATTCTTCTAAATAGATGTTGCTCAAGTAACCATTCATTTCATGAGAAGCCTACCCTTATTTTATTTTTTTTATGAAAAAAATTGTTCTCATTGATACCTCCACACTCTTAATGAGAAGGAAATGTGATAGCGAAAACTAAAGAAGCACTCACCATGTAAATGGAATTCCAAGGTGTTGTTTGGAACAAACTCATATACAAGCATCCTCTGGGCTCCAGTAATGCAGTATCCAACCAACGAAACAAGGTGACGGTGGTGGACACGGCTAATGATCTCAATTTCTGCCTGGAATTCACGCTCCCCCTGTCTACTCCCAGCTTTAAGCTGCTTAATTGCAACCACTTTACCATTGGGAAGGACTCCCTTATGGACATAGCCAAAACCACCCTGACCAATAAGGTTGGCATTGGAGAAACCGTTAGTTGCCACTGCTAGTTCTTCATGAGTAAAGGTACCCTGTGAAAGTCCAAGAATGCCAGGGGATGGTGATGCAAACGGTTTCTCAGAGACCAAACTGCTATTTGTTGAAGGAGGTTCATAGGAAGCAGGACCAAACAATGGTGAGATTCCTGGAGGAAGGGTAGGCTTTGGCAGGGATGTTACTATATTGTCTGTATGTGGAAGATTGTTCTGTTGCCAATGCTGAGTCCGACTGGTATTATGGTCATCTGGAAAAATAAAAGGGGCAAGTAACAGAGCAAACCCATTAGTCTACAAGGATAAATCAAGCAATAAACAAGCAGCAGCTTCATAAAACTTACAAGTAATGTTGGGTTGGACTAATTTCAGCAGAAAATTAAAGTGATAATATATGCATTCAAGTGGGATCAATAATCCAAGCAACTGAATCTCAAAAGGGGAAGAAAATATAACCTAACAGAGATATTAGAATTTAAACAAACTATTCTACCATGGACTTATAAAGGAGCCTCAGGATTGTGATAAATGCACAGATACAATAAAAGCTAACAAAGAGCCGCGAACTTAGGACTCCCCACTTATTCCTCTCCTTTCCATTTCTACCTATTAATGTCCATCCTCCCAAAAATATAAGCTTTAATTCCTCTAAATTTCTCTTCTCTAAGAGACCTCTCTGATACTCATAGTCAACCATCTCGGATTCAAACTCAAAAAATGACCACCCATACACAGGTCAAAACTAAAGTTGATACCCCAATTTCAGACCGGAAAAGAACCGGCGAAAAATCAGTAGATCATAGTCATTTACAAGTCCATAAATCTAACGTTCACAATAAAATAAAAGCACAAAAGAGGACCATTATTAGAGTAAACCCTACTCGATGATCAAAATGAGGGCAAGAAACGCTAAAACCCAACACAACAGAACAAACTGAAATATAATAAGTGCAGAAAAGAACAAACCCCAAGTGTACAAAAATACAAAAAATAAAAAGCTGGCTAATTTGCAAGATGCTAAAGACCAGAGTCAAAAGAGAATTAAATTAAAGATAACATGAAACCAAAATTATTTTATATATAATTTTTTTTAGTTTCGAATCCATAAATTAAACCTTTAGGTCCTCCCGGAGGTGGACCTCCCAGGTAACTCTCAGCTTCCTTTCCCTTCTTCCTCCGGTAAAAATAGAAGAAAATACCCACGCCAATCAGCACAATGATTGCTCCCAATACTACTCCCACTATTAGGCCCGCCAGAGCCCCCGGAGGCAGCCCCGACGGCTTAGGCGGCACTGGACCTGCCGGCGTTGAGTCATTTGGGAACGAGGATAAGGGTGGAGGTTGGGTAGCGGTAGAGTTAGTATTCGATGGCGTCGAAGCTGTGGAGTTGGTCTCTGATGGTGGTGGTGATGAAACAGTCGAGTTGATCTGCAATGGTGGCGATGAAACAGTCAAGTTGATCTGCGATGGTGGCGGAGGAGGAGGTGAGATGGAGTTCGTAGACGGTTGCGAGACAGGAACAGTGGGAGAAGATTCCGGAGACAGAGAAGACATCCCCGGAAAATATTCCGGTGAGTTATTATTTTTCTTTTTTTTGTCTGTAAGTTTAGAGAGAGAGAATATACAAATTGAATTCTTCAATTTTCCACATGGGGTTGATAGGAGTAGAAGAAGTTGTTGAAGAAGAATACTGTAGTGGACCCCACATATATTGAAGTGAAAGGCCCTGATGCTGTCCTTTTCATGGGCAGTGTCTTCGTTCTAGAATTTGCTTATTCGGGCAACTAACACCATTGAAGTAGCAGTGGGAAGAATTACAAGTCTCCATAAAGCAAATCTTTGATTTATTTATTTTTTCCTGTTCTTTAACAAATCTTTTGAGTTAAAACAAGTATTTATCTTCCATATTTATATATATATATTGCTGTTAATTCTCAGTTTTTTCTTGAAAGGTTGAATAAAATCATCCCCTGAAATTATTTTATAATTAATAGAAAAATAATAAATTTTTTAAAAATAAGATGGGAGAATCCAACATAAGTTTATCTTGTTAAAATATATAAAAAAAAATTAAATTATTTAAAAAAAAAAAAGCTTCCTAATCTTCTAATAAATTTATTGTAATAATAATAATAAAAAATAAATATTAATTATATAATTTTTATTTGCCTCTCTTGCTTTCCTTAAAAATGTTTATATTAAATTTTTATGAATAAAGCATATGTGTTATTTCAGATTGACTATATTTGGCATCAATATGTGAAAAAAAATAACTAGAGAATTAAGAAAATTAAAAGTTATGATTTATTTTCTTAAAACTTTATTTTATGGAATTTACCAAAAAAAAGAGGCATATTTTAAAGTTGTTTGAAAAAATTGAGTTATTATTATCGTCCCATTGGTGTATTTGATAGAGTATTGAATCTTGAGGGAGCTTGTGGCTTACCAAACTTACATGTAATGCTATAAGTGACTTTCAATTTCAAAATAATAATTAATTTAATCATATAATCATAATTAGTAGCTCATAATCAAAATAGGATTTGAGATGTCTTAAGTTTTTGAAGGTTATATATAGATGTGAATTGTTGACATTTATTGGCACTTTATAAACCTTGTATATATCCTATAAAATAAAAGGATTCAGATGGTGAAGTAAATGCAACGTCCAATTTCTTAAGTGTGAACGACTTGAAACTTGTTCAAGTTGACCATAACACCTTTTCCCACTCTAGTATGCCTTCGCAAAAAATAACCATGGTTATCTTATAAAAATAGGGACAGAAATGATGCCATGTGTTCTGCTATAAATTTGATTTTTTACTCAAGTCCAATTTCGTCTAAAAATAATTTAAATTTCATTTGAGGCAAAAAAATTAAAATTATAATTAAAATTTAGATTTTTAATTATAATTTCAATTCTTTAATATTATAATTATAATTATAATTTTTATTTTATATAAAAAAAAAATTAAAATTGGCAAAGATGAAAGTTACAGTGACAATGGTGGTATACTATCATCGTCGATAGTGACGATTCGAATATTCATAATTATTGAAGATGATGGTCCGGAAAAATCTTCGCTACTAGTGGTGACCGTTCGGTAAACCATAATCGTCAGCAATGATGATTCAGTTAATCTTCACATCCGATAATAATAGTGACAGTAGACCGCCGACAAAAATGATAGCGGTTGTAGCTCATCATCGCTGATAGTGATAGTGATGGATTTTTGTCCCCAACAATGGTGGGAATGGCAATAAGAGAAAGAATAATATTGATGGTTGTAAAATTATAATTTTTATAAATTGAGTATAAAATTATGAAATTTTTTTTTAATTATATTATAATTTTATAAAATTATAAATAAAAATTTAATTCTAATTTTAGATAATTATCAAAAGCTGAAATTAAAAATTCTAATTCCAAACACTTAACAAAATATCATACTTTGCAAAACATGCAAATTTAGAATTTCATATTTTTAATCTTATATGGAATTGATTATGATTAAATGAAATCCTACCAAAATTGATAAAATTTTCTAATGAATTCTAAACATAATAAGAGTATAAGCTACTAAATTTTAAATACAAACTAGTAAAACTAATTATTTAAAATGAATTTTTAATTATTAATATAAAAATTAGAATATATTTACAAATAGAATTTAAAATTTTTTTATAAATAAAATAAATTCATAATTTTATAGAGAAAACCTCTCAAATTTTATTTTATAGTTTGAATTTAAGATCTAGAAATTGTTCCTAATTTTACTGAAGTATCAAAACAATTTAAAAATAATGATAGAAAATTCATTTGAGTTTTTAATCCCTGTTTATAGAAAAAATAGATAAATTCTTGAAATTCTTATAATACAAAATGCTATTATGCATTAATGGTTTTTTCTCATTGCAAATATTTCATTTTTAATTTGTTATGCATTGTTTTAAATTAAATTTGATTAAAAATTCTTTTCAGTCATGCATGGAATTTAAGTACAATCTTCATATATAAATGTATAATTACTTTCATAAACTATAAGAACAAATTATAAATAAAGATATCATAATTCATTCATAAAATATTTTATTTGAATATAAAAAGTACATTAAAAAATCAGTCTATAATCATTTTAACATTAACTTTACAGTTAAATAGATGATAATAAATTTAATTATTAATTAAAATCACATACATCACCCATTATTAATTAATATACACAAACACAAAATAACAATGGAGTATGACTTACTTTTATTGTTGAGAGTTGATATTTAACCCCTTTTTTTTTATTTAATTTTGCAATTTTATAATATGGCGGTCCAAATTTTTTATTTTATGTTTCTCTTAAAATATTTTGATAATAAATATTTTTTTATAAATAATATAATATATAAAAAAATATAAAATAAAAGACGGAAATGACGGTTATGAACAGTTATTTCAGAACAGCTCGCTCGAACTAATTGAATGAAACATGAAATTACCAAAAAAGCTATCGTCGTCTTTCTATTTGTCTGTCTCTCCGACACACAAACGCGTGGGACCGTATTGTTTTTGTTTTTTCATGATATTGACTGCTTACTTGACAAATTGAATAAAATATCATTAATAATTTTCCATTATAATATTTTTTTGGGGGGAATTTTCTATTATTCTCCTGTTCTCCTCCTTAATTTGCACTGTTAATTAACTGCTTTTATATTCTCTCGTCTCAAAACATATTTCCAGCACGATGTCGACAAAACTTACTGTTATTCTATTGATGCTTGCAGGCTTTGTATATTTTCATGTTTAAGTTGTTCGGGTTGTTAATGTTTGCTAGTGGTGAGAAAAAATATTAACCGAAAGTCAATGCAACTGAATTTAAGTTGGTTGATTTTATTTAAATTTTAATTTAGTATGATTTATTTTTTATAAACTATAGTCTATTTAATTTAATTTATTTTTTTTAAAATAAATTTAAAATAATCAAAACGATCAAATTATATTTATATGTAAAACGAAATAACCAAATAGTCATGTAGAAATATGTAATTTCAGTTTGATTTAGTTATTTGTGTAAAATTTTTGATTCATTTTGATTTGAATCGATTCAAAATTTAATTCAGTTCAATTTTTAAAATTTTAATTTAATTAATTTGGTTTTTCTAAATTTTAATTTGATTTAAATTAAATTAATCGCTCATCCTTAAGTTTTGCAGACGAGTGACTGAAGGATATGGAAGCTGGTCCTTCTAATGGAATACTCATACGCAAGTGTGCTGGTATATGCACTTGGTATAAAGAAGAATTATTCTTATAGTGTTTTTATATAGTTATATAGGGCTCCACTATGCATATAGGCAAACAGTGTAATGCATGGATTTTATTTTTTATTTTTTATTTATTTATTTTTTTTTTTTAACTTAGGTTTGGATTGAAAGTTCAAATTCCATGCCCTATAATTCTTGAGATAATTAACCACTAAATTTAGACTCTTTGGTGCATGGACCTTCTTCAAATTAATTATCAATATTTGATGAATAAATTACCAATTAAATTCACATATCTGGAGAGATTATAATCTTATTCTTCTTGTTTGATCTGTGTTTTTGCAATGATACAGCAATTGATCATATTATTTTTTGTATCAGACGACCTTGAATCTAGTGGAAAATTAGTTATCAAACATAACGCTAATTCACATACAGTTAACCAACAGACGCCATATTCTCCTACTGTATTTCAAGAAACTAGAAATTGTAGTTTTTTTAGTTATTGAAAGAGTTGTTTCGTGAAATAAATAAATAAATATAATTTAATTAATATTTTGCCTCTCAATTAATTCATTGTTGCTCTTAATTTGTCTTTCCTTGACCAGATGAGGCTGGTCTATCACGAAGACAACCAACTGGTCCTCCCTCTGATGATCAAGAAATTGCAAGGGCATTTACTTGTGAGGAATTAAAAATGACAACTGAAGATTTCTCCCATGAAAATTGCCTTCGCAAGGGTGGTTTTGGCAAAGTCTACGTAGGAACCCTTCTCAATGGTGAACTCGTTGCAATAAAGAAGCAAGATGTCGAGATTTGTGATCAGGGAGATCATGAATTTCGGGTTGAGGTCTACACCATTGATAGGGTTGAAAGTCAAATCAATCCAACCGAGTTAAATTATTTAAATTAAATAAAAATTGATATTTTTATAATTTATTTGATTTGATTTGATTTAAAAATAAAATAAATCGAAAATTCAGTTTGATTTGTGGTTTAAGTATTTTTTCTTTAATTTCAAACCGAATCAAACCAAAATTTTAAATATATTATTTTTTACCATTATTAAAATTAAATATATTTTATTTTATTTTATATACAACCACATATTTTTTAATCTAATATTAATTTAAAATTTTAAAAAATATAATCGATGAAAATTAACTATAAATAAATAAAAATAGTCTAATTTTTGAAAAAAAAAAGTTTTAGGTGTGCTTATTAATGAAATGGACAAGTTTAGAGTTGTATGATATTGAATTATTTTTGAAATTTTTTATTATCGATATTTTATCAGTGTTTTTCTTTAAATTTATAATAAAATAATAATGAGTTATAAAAAAAAAAAAATCTTTGATTTGGACAAACTAAAAGTATTTATATCGAAATCAAAATCGATGATTTGACTATAATAATAATTTAATTTGATTTAAAAAAATTTCAAATTGAAAATAATAATTTAATTTAATAATAATATTTCAAACCGATCAAATTGAATCGATACCACTCCTAACCATTAGCTCTATCAACCATGAGAATTTTGTCAAGCTTATTGGCTAATATAACTTGGGAGTCAACAGATTACTCGTTTATGAATTTATTCTCAGTAATTCCTTGAGATATCATCTACGATGTGAGTCTTATATATACCTTGCAATAATTTAAAATTAATACTTAATTACTATGCATATAGTATGCATATAATTAATGAAAAATCATTTACAGTATACTTTATGCAATGCAGTTTCATCCAAGAGATGAGCTTTGGAATGGTAAAAGAGAACGAAAATTGCCTTGGGATCCGCCAAAGAATTGGAGATTCTGCATGTGACCTATAAGTGATTTGAGTATTCAAATTGAAAAGGAATAAGTTCTCTCTTTTATATGATGGAGAGCTCGTGGTACGAAGGTGAAAAATAGGATATGTGGATAAAGAAAAATAGGATCAAGGGTTCCTCGGGAGTGACTCGAAGGAGAGTCTTTAATGCTCAAGTTAGTAAGCTAGTGGAGAAAAATAAAAAGGACCTATAGAGAGTCTTGAGGTGGAGATCTAGAGGCTTTTTCTTTACTTATTTATAGAGGAAAAAATGGACTCTCTTTATATATATATGTCCTCGGATTATTGGAGGCTATTTTTATTCCTTATTAGAACCTCCCACTCCCTAGTCTGATTCAAGTATATTGAAAAGCAGGCTAAGCGAGTAGATATATCACCTCATTATAATAAAATTCATTCATATTGTAGATAAAGGAGTCTAACTGGAAGCAGCTGGTGAGCTCGATATGAAGGCAGGGGGAAGAGCTAAGGAGCTTGGTCTAAAGGTAGTTGGATGCCTAAACAGGGAGGCGAGCTGAGGAGCTCAATATAAAAGCAACTGAATGCCTGAATAGAGATGAGAGCTGAGGAGCTCAATATGAAGGCAACTGGTGCTTGAATAAA
>CANXYC013006134.1:0-84559 GCA_948193065.1 Aleurites moluccanus | reverse complement strand
TGGGCTTTTTATTCCTCTTCACAACTCGTCATAAAAAAAAAAAAAAAAAAAAAAAAAAAAGCAATATAATCACATTCTTTCTCGCATATCGTGCATTTTGAACATTTGATTCCCAGCTAAGAGCTGACAAGCTTGCTCATGACTCACGAGTTATGAACACAGTAACACTCCGCTTTTGTAAAACTTTGAAACTATTTATTATTCTACAATTGTAAGTACTAATTGGAAAATAAGCAGCACATGAGAGTTGATCCAATAATATTCAAAGTCGATTTTATCCTGAGAGTTTATCCAACAGTACCTAAGGTCGATCTTGGGCATGAGCAGCTAAGTCGTAGCAAGGACATTGGGAGCCAAAGGAGGAGCCACGGAGACACAATACTCCACAGGGTGGACCTGCCTGGAGGTCGATCCAACAATTAATAACCAAGATCAATCTTGGATTGAGCAATCGAGTTTCAACAAGGACGTTGAAGGAAGACATAAGGCCTAGATTGCGAGCCAAAAGAGAGTAGAACGTCACAACCCACCTCACAAGGAGGTGCTATCTAAAGTAAATGGCCCCTCAATATTATTTCAATAAATTGCAGGATTTAGTTACGAATAATAAATTATTTGGAGCCAATTTAGCGTTTGACACTTATAATTTATTTATCAATAAGCTATTGAGATTCACTAAAAATGAGTCACTTTTTTTGCTCACATTATTTATTTATCTTGAATATACTAATTAAAAGGAATAAGGAAAATAGTAAAAGAGAATAAAATAAGATTTGAAAAATAAAGAACAACTGTACTTTTCTGCATTCACAAAGAACTATTACAGATTTGAGTTTTGATATTAAATATCTTTGAGCAAATTAATAATCTAATTAAATAATTAAGAAGGGATTACTATAAATTATCATATACCTTCAAATTCATTTATTAACATTTTAACAAGCAACGATGTATAAAAGAAATGATAGAAATAAAGAAACATTAATACATTCGTTATTGATTACAACAGAAAAGATTGGTTATGGGGGTTATAGTTTTTGCATATGTACCACCCTTCTTTCTCCTGACTCTGTCCTTGTAGAGCGGTCCAGTGTATGTTTTTTTGTCCTTGCTCATTTTTCTTACTTCATAAATAATCACTTCTTCTTCCATCAAACAACAAAACCCTTAGCTCCCAAAAAAGAAAACAATTAAACCACTAAAAATGAACACACAAAATCATCTTTTCTCAAGCTACATCACTGAAGAACAAAAAAGTGAGAGCTATTCTCTAATACGTTAGAGACTGGATCTTTGGCTCTTCAACATACATCTGGTAGTCTGTTGTTTGTCTATCACTCATTGCTTAGATGTTTCTTCTTAGGAAGGAAAAAGATGAGAGAAAGTATTATATCTAGAGCTGTTAAAATTGAACCAAGCATTGAACCGTAAAGGTCCAATAGTTAGTTCAAGGGTTTAACTATGAGTTTTTTATTAACGAAATTATATATTTTTTAGTTCTTAGATATATATAAAAATTAAATTAAATTAAATATTTATATTTTTAGTATATAATTAATAAATAATAAATTTAAAAATCAGTTAATAATTATTAAATTTATATAAAAATATAAAAAATAAATTTTATAATATCGCAATTCAATCATACTATTTAATTAAAAATTGTGTGATTCAATTATGATTTAATGCGGATCACTAGGTTATTTTGCTTATTCTAAATTTCTAATAACAATGTTTCATTCTGATTATTTTACTTGTGTTCCATTTTGCCTAATACTTGTTCCTGTTTGTCTATTCACGCTGATATGGTGAGAAATTGGCCCGTATTTCGTAACAGATATGATGGAGAATGTTGCCAAAGTGGTTTCTTTTTTGGAAAATGATTTTTATATTTTTTTATTTTAAACTATTGATTTCTATAATTTATTTTTTATTAATTAAATCTTTCAAATTTTATTTTTTAATACACCATTTTTTTTAATAGTGATCATAGTTATCAAAATTAAATCTGCTGGTCAAAATAAAAAAAAATTAAAAATCAAACTAAAATCAGTCCGATTAGTTTTTTTTTATTCGTCTTCGAAAAATAAAAAAAAAAAAATAAGTAAACCATTCAGTTAATAGGTAAATCAATCAAACCGGATATATTTTTCGATTTGGAAGGATTATTTTTTTTTTATCAAAACAACTTCGTTTTTATCAAATAAAAACGATGCCGTTTTGAGTTAAAAAATTAAGAAAATTTCAGTAATTTCATTTTAATTTTACCCGACGTTAAAATTATGATCCTATTACATAAATAAATTTTTAAATAAGTAAATATTTATAATTTATAATATATATATAATTTTTAATTTAATGTGATTGAATTGAAACATAAAAAATATAATTTTATATAAATTATTAATTTACTCATAATTATATTTATTTTCAACATATATATATATATATATATATATAATAAAAATTAAATTATATATATATATCAATTTTTTTAATTTAATTATTTTAATTTCAATTGAATTTTTAATTTTTAATTTTTATTGATTCTTTAATCCATTTGGATCCGAAAACATTGATACTCAGATGATAGTAACTTGAATACATATTAAAAGTGCCGTAACACCTATGATCACATTGGTTGGGATTAACTTTAAAAACAGAAATTTAAAAAAAAAAAGGCACAGTTTCTAGAAGGCTCTCGTTCCTTTTGTTTTTCTGCAACAAATTTTTGTTTCTTCTCTGCAACAAATTTTTGCTTCTTTTATTTTTTTTCTCTTTTCTTGAAAACCGACTCGAATCCCTAACTCCCTCCAATCTCTTCTCAAATCCCTTATTGAAAACGTAATTATTCTGTCTCCAATCTCTTCTTGAATCTGTATTTTTCCCCCTAATTTTAGTTATATTATTGCATGCACAGCTCACCATATGAATCCCGCAATCCACCTTTAATAGGGAGGAGTCCAAAAGGACAGTGAGAATAACTCTAGCCGCATTCCCTTCTGATGGATACCTAATGAGTCTAGCCATTTACAAGGCTGATCAGCATAATAGGGGAACGTAAAGATATTTAAAGCTAAATGATCTTTGAGATCGTCTCCTTCCTCTTACCTTTCAATCTAAGAACCCTAACCCGATTATCATCCTTTGTTGCTCTCAAATTCTCACAGCTTCAACTTTGGAAGCCATGAAAGGATCGAGAAATTTTGTGATTGCTCACAAGAACCCATTACAATTTTTCATCCCTATGCTGTTCTCTTCAATGAGTTCTCTCTGATACCAATTTCCCATTATTTATTGGCTTTAGTGATTTTCTCATTTGTTTTTCTATACAATTTCTTCGAGTTCCATTTCTTTCAAGATTTTTTTTCTGAGTTTCGAGGAACTTTTATTGAATTTGATGGAGCTCCGTGTTGATAATAAGTTTCGGCTCAGTCGAAAGATCGGTAGCGGGTCTTTTGGGTAGATCTATATCGGTTTGTTAATTCTATTTGTATTTTTGTAAATTTTTTGTATATAATTTGGTGATATTAAAGTGTAATTGGTGATTAATTCTGTTTTATAGGAACTAATATCCAGACAAACGAAGAAGTAGCCATTAAGCTTGTTTGTAGAGGGAAAATAAAATCAATGGAGGTGGTGATGGTGGGGAAGAAGTCTGAGGAGGGTAGTGATTTTGGATTCTGATTAGATGTTGTGAGGAGGAGAAGAGGGTCATGGTGGTGATAGTGGGAAAGGAGCATGTGCTGTGAAGTGGTGGTATCTGCGGGTAATTTCCGTCTAATCTTGTCATAAACGAATTTGATATTTTTAAAAAATAAAAGATACATTACTATTCGATAAAAAATAAACTATATAAAAACAATAAAAAATAAAATAAACAGAAATCTCAGAATGCTTTTTCCCTTAAATTTTCAATGTGAGATCTTTGTGTCTTCAGCTTGTAAAAACACGGTGCACTCTTTTGTTGAATTTTTTGTTTGGTTTCCCTTTATGTGTTGTGAAAGTTTTAAACAGCTGAGTTTTACCAATGAAGTCCATTAATTAATAGTTTGATTGGATTAAGCAATTCAAAATTTAATTACATTGCATTTGAATTTATAAATTTTAATTTTATATTTTATATTTTAAATCTATGATTTGAAATATATAAATTTATAACGTAAAAAATTTAAAATTTTAGATTTTAAATTTAAAATAAAATAAAAATTTTAAATTAAATATATATATAATAGATTTAAAATAATTAGATAAAATAAAATATTTGAAATATTTAATTTTTGAAGTAATAAATTTTATTAAGTATTTGAATAAATTTAAATTTATTTAATATTAATTATTTAAATAAGAGATTTAACTTAAATTTAATTCTATGATCTAAATTCTTATGATCTAAACCAATCATTAAATTATATTAATTGTTAATGTATGGTTTGTTATCTTATACTCTATATTCTATATATGGCTTGAATAGTATTGTAAATTTGCAATGTATTTGTAAGGAAAATATAATGTCACAATTTACATTTATGATTTATGTCATATATATATATATAATCTTAAAATTAAAATAATGTTTTCATCGTATTTTGCCACCTCATCAATTTTATAATTTAATTTCAAATTAATTAAAATTTATTTTATAAATTAATTAATAAAAAGGTCAATTAATTATCAGTTGTGAAATATAATAAAATAATATTAATTAATATATAATATTGATTAAATTTATATATGATAATTTTAAATTTATATATTGAAAAAATATAATAATTAATTTTTAGAATATATACACGCACAAGCATAATATAATTAAAATATAAATTAAATTAAATTAATTAAATTTGACTTGTGTACTGGAAGTAATTTAGTTATTTAATTAAATTTATTAATGAAAATTTTCTTATACATAATAAATTTTAATTATATAATTAATTTATCATTTAATTTTAGTTATGCATTATATTTATTTTAAGTATATAAATAATAAACATCAAATTATATAGTCAATTTATGTTTTTTATATTATATAATATTAATTAATTATTTTTAATTTTATTTCAGTTTCATCGATTTAATTTCAATCAAATTTCTGATTTTTTTTTTATTTTAATAGTTTTTTTATTGGGTAACATTGATTAATAATATTGAAATCTTGATTTGTTTTTAGAGTATAATTTTCTGTGAATATAATATTACTGTTATAACTATTCTATATCGTACATATTCTCATAAGTTCCAAACAATTCTGTTAAGTTTCTAACAATTATATTATTTTAGTGCTAATATTTTTCAAGTTTTTTTTTAGAGTAAGATTTTTTTAGTAGTAATAATATTCAACTGTTTTTAATAGTTAATAATATTCAAATCCTGATTTGTATTTAGAGTATAATTTTATTTGGATATATATTAGTGTTAATAATTAATAATTTTTTTTAGAAAAAAAATCAAATATAATTTTATTATTCATATTATATATATATTTATTATTGAATTATATATTGACGTATTAATTTTCATAAATTTAATAAATTATTAATTCTAATAATTAATATTTTTTCAATCTATCAAATATGTTCATTGTAAAATAAACTTTGACGGCAATCCTTATGTTTTTAGCATTAGACTTGACCAAGTTCCTAGCCCATACCCGACCTTTGACTACACCCGACCCGCATAAGATAGAGCCCATATATAAAAGTCCAAGTCTAACGAGTCTATTGGCTGCTGCAATCTCCTTCAATCTCTTATCTTTTCGACCGAACGCAGACAGAGAAACAGGGACAGGTGAGAAATAACGGAAAAAAATGGCTACTACAATTTCAGGGGTAGCTGTTGGATTAGGACTATCTTCATGTTCTTCTAATTGGAAGCGCTCGCAAAGAAGAAATCCTTCATTGAGATCCTCCTGTTGCAGCGTCAAAATGACGGTCTCTGTTGAAGAAAAGAAGAATTTCACTCTCAAAAAATCCGAAGAAGCTTTCACTATCGCCAAGGTAAATTAACTCTTCATTGTTTTATCCTTGCCGTTAGTGAATTTCGATCTAAATCTGTTTACAGTTTATGGAGTAATAGGTGAATTTCGATCTAAATCTGTTTACAGTTTATGGAGTAATAGGAAAATAGCCATAATTCCCAAATTTTCATTTTAAGGCTTCATGTTCAATTACAATTAGAATATGTCAATATGTCTCTCTATGTGCTTGAGCTCAATTTGGTCCTTGAATTGTAGAGCTTATTGGATTCCTGAAAATTTACTTTCCTTGGATTCAATCTCTCATTGTCTGTTTTATATATTTTCTTTCCCCATTTAGATCATAGGGTGAAATTTGTTTTGATTGTTTGATTGTTGACTCATGTAAGTCTTTTGGCAGGAACTGATGCCCGGAGGAGTTAATTCACCTGTACGGGCTTTTAAATCCGTAGGTGGACAACCAATAGTGTTTGATTCTGTGAAGGGCTCTCGCATGTGGGATATTGATGGCAATGAGTACGTTGATTATGTTGGTTCTTGGGGACCAGCAATAATTGGTCATGCGGATGATCAGGTTCTATATCTCTTCCCGTTCATTTGATTTTGTGATTTAATAAATTCTGTGGTTTAATTTGCATTCTTGGCACTAAAGAATATGACTTGATTATTTAGAAAGAAACTTTGTTTCTACTAAAGATAGGATTTCACATGTTAGTAGCCTTTTCTTTTTTTAGGAAAAGTCCAACTGAGAGAATGATCATTGTCATTGGTTTTGCTCAAATTGATGATAGGAACTTCATTGTAGTGAACAAACTATTCTTATTCTTTTTTTTTTTTTTTGGCTGTTCCTTGTTTGTTATGGATGTCTCTTAGATTCTGGCAGTGAATTTTCGAACACCCTTTGAATTTATTCTTCTGAACTAACGTTTACCTACAGGTCCTTGCGGCTTTGGCTGAAACAATGAAGAAAGGGACCAGCTTCGGTGCCCCTTGCCTTCTAGAGAATGTACTTGCAGAGATGGTGATCAAAGCAGTTCCAAGTATAGACATGGTACGGTTTGTCAACTCAGGGACGGAGGCTTGCATGGGTGTGCTTCGTCTAGCCCGTGCTTATACTAGACGAGAGAAGCTTATCAAGTTCGAGGGTTGTTACCATGGCCATGCTGATCCTTTTCTCGTCAAGGCAGGAAGTGGTGTTGCAACACTAGGGCTGCCAGACTCCCCTGGTGTCCCCAGAGCAGCAACCTATGAAACTCTAACAGCCCCCTTCAATGATTTAGCTGCAGTGGAAAAACTTTTTGAGACAAACAAAGGAGAGATTGCAGCAATCATCCTTGAACCTGTTGTAGGGAATTCTGGTTTTATTCCACCAAAACCAGAGTTCCTTAAATCCATCCGCAGGATCACCAAAGAAAACGACGCACTTCTAATCTTTGATGAAGTTATGACTGGATTCCGTTTGGCATATGGTGGAGCTCAGGAGTATTTTGGCATAACTCCTGATTTAACAACACTCGGGAAGATCATTGGTGGTGGCCTGCCAGTCGGTGCATATGGTGGAAGGAGAGAGATTATGGAGATGGTTGCACCCGCAGGACCAATGTACCAAGCTGGGACCTTGAGTGGAAACCCATTGGCAATGACTGCAGGGATACATACCCTAAAGCGGTTGCAAGAGCCAGGAAGTTATGAATACTTGGATAAGATCACAGGTGAGCTTGTCCAAAATATCCTGGAAGCAGGCAAGAGGGCTGGGCATGCTATGTGCGGCGGCCATATAAGTGGGATGTTCGGCTTTTTCTTCACAGAAGGACCCGTTCACAACTTTGCTGATGCAAAGAAAAGTGACACTGAAAAATTTGCTAGGTTTTACCAAGGAATGCTAAGGGAAGGTGTATACTTTGCTCCTTCACAATTTGAAGCTGGGTTTACTAGCTTGGCACATACTGCTGCAGATATACAACATACAATATCAGCAGCCGAGAAAGTTTTCCGGCAGATTTAGAGCCTAAATCTCTGTGCCAGTGGCATCAACTTGCCCCTTATTTTCTTCTTTCATTTTGGTTGTGCCCCCAGTTTTCTATTGTATGATTGCCCTTGAGGCACAGGATCACCCTTTCTAAACATGTAGTACTCAACAATTTGTTTAGACCACTTCTATCCAATGAGAGAGTTTGTATTTTTCTCCCCAGGGGTCAGAACCTTTTGATGTTAGTAATTCTGTGCATCATGGCTTTTAAAGTTTGTTTATACCATTGACTTGTACTAATTTTCTGGCAATATTTCAGCATCCTTGGGCTGTCCACACAATCTGACCTTGCATGAAAAATTTGTCCAATTACAGGACAAAATATGAATTTAAAGTACATCCAACACAAATTGTTGATCTTGTCATAACATCATTAACACAGGTATTTTATCTTTGAAATTTGATTGTAGATATTGTCCTTGCATCAATGGGTCTATACAGCTTTCTATTACTGCTACAAAGCATTCAAGGTCTCAGAAAAAAAAACACCAGGGAAGAGGGGAAGGTCTAAGGAAATATAAACACATCACCATTTTTTGATAGGTATTTGTGCACATGAACACTGCAACATCCAAGATGGATGTTCAGAGAAAACAATTAATGTACCTAAAGCATTTCCCCATATCTACATATTTGCCTTCACAGGATGGAACACGAGCACACAAGTTTCCTGGGAGAATTATCAATCTTCTTCCCTGTTCAAAAGAAAATACCAAGAGTAGGTCAACACTAGACTTTTGAGCAACAAGCATAAAGAAAGCTAAAGGCTTTAAAAATAAGAAAAGCATGCATAATTGTCCAATGTTAAGCTGCAAAGCTTTGGCATTCTCAAATTCAACTTAAAAGCAATTTTGCATAAAGGAAAATTACAAGCACGAATGGAGGTCTACAATATTGTCAATGTTCAAGCCCGATCAACACTTGATGCCAAATTAAGAGGAAGTTAAGCAACCAAAGCATGCAATGCCATTTTGAGTACCATATGATACTTAGCACTATATGTTAGCACAAACTCCAGGAGCATGGAAAAGACACTTCTTCAGCTGCTGTACATTTTCATTCATTAGAAATAAAATGTTGGAACCCATCATTTTGTATCTGGAGGAGGCATTAGCCTAACTAATAATTTTTACTCTAGAAGTGACCAACTAACAGAATTATTTGACAAGGGACCCTACACTTGAAATAAGAAATAAAGGATTTCCCAGGGCACAAGGAGAAATCTTTCAGAAAAAGAAAAATCCAAGGGAAGAACATACAACAGCCAGGTGTGTAACATACAATGAAATTCCACAAGCAGAGTTGTTAGTCCCCAGAATTGGCAGGATCACCACATACTGAAGTTCACAAGAAACTAGGAACATCTTTTAAATGTATTTTTCCATTCATGTACATCGCATGCCAGCATTTCTCTGGAAGGACTCAGAAGGCATTAGCTTGCTGGAATTTAGGTTTGTATTGAACCGATTTTGTTTCATGTCATATTCCATTATCACAGTAGTTTAAATTTTTGGCCTCATCTATTTATTATACATGCATTCTGCAGATAAATACCGCTAGGCAAGAAGAATGTAAGAGAAAACAAATAGAAGAAGAAAGCACCCCTCTGATACTTGGACTTATCATCTATCCAGTCAAGCCAACATTACATTTTATTTCACTTATAAAGTACCATTTTGAGAGACGTGCATCATCCTCAATTATATAAAATTAAAAAGGTTTAACAGGGGTTGCAAAATTGATGAGTACACAAACATTGCCTGAACCATGTGAGTCTGAAAATGTTAAACCCCTATCTAAACCTAAAAATACCATAACATGCATACACATCAAAAGAATTTCCCAGCTAAAAAGTGAGCATTATAATATTTTAAAGCTCCCAGGCCTCGACAGTCAACAGTAACAGTTACAACCTCCCCAACTCCAAATCATCTGTTAGATCATTCAATACCATCAAAGCCATATATAATAACTGACCTAAGCTCCAAAAAGATTGAGGGGTCACAAAGGAAGTTAGTGGGAAGATGATTAAGACTGAAAAATACCTGTTTTCGCTTTTGCAAGAGACGGCTGTACTACAACATGCATTATGATGACTCCCCCTGCAACTTCCCCAAAAGGTGCTCTACACTGACCAATAGTTTTGTTGTTATCCAAAATTTTACCCGAGTTAATCAATTTCACTTCGTTCACTGCTTTAGGAGTGACTGTTTTACCTGAGAAAGAATGTTCAAAAAAGAAAATTCAGAAAATTATCACTTGAGCAACAAGAAAGAGAAATATGTCGGAGCAAATGTTCCTATCCCAAAATTCAGTAATTTTTTTTTGAACTAGAAGAAACCTACAATCTTTTCTCTCTATGCATTCATGCTTGCGTGGAACAGGATAAAAAGCATAGGCCAAGCAACATTTAAATGGATGACCATATTTTGAAGTTCAAAGAAACCATAATAAAGGACTAGTATTCTGTTGTACTGGGAAAAAAAAAAGGCTGTGTTATTCACCCAATTCATAGTTTGAGACGCTCGTAAAGCCTCAAAGTTTCTTAGGTTTGTGTTGTTCACCTGATTCAATGTGCATGCTTTTACTTTGACCAGTTTGTGTTATAAATTCAAGATCAGATCTCATAATCAAATCATTCAAGGGTTTCAAACTGCAAGGTGGTAATATACTACTGTCCAGTTACAGGTTCTTCAAGCACAGTAAAGTACATGTGCAATAAGGACATGTCTAATAGTATCTCCAAGTTCAATAAAGTAAACCTGTCAAATATCACTAGTCTTTGTTTTTCCTGCTCCAATAATCCCATCTTCAAGCACATAAAAAGTTAATGCACATATTGTGAATCACCCTTCAAATGTTACAACTAAGAACCCACAAACAATAACATATCGCATGTGAATTTGCTTTCCTTCGATCTAAAATAACAGTGGATGGCAATGAAGAACAAAAATAACTACTTTATACAAGCCAAAACAAGTTTGCAATTAAGGCAGTTCATTTGGCTTATACATTCTGCACTTCCATAAACATGCATATTATATTTCATACACGTAAATTACTTCTGCACATCTTTCCTGTTTCACATAAATAACATCCACTAAAGCATCAAATCGAAACAACATTATCATATGGGTTCACACAATAAGCATTATGGTCATTTTGCAATAAAAAATTACCATCTGAACCAAACTTTTCAGTGCTTCCATTTTTTATAGAATTTGCCCATGGATCATCTGAACCAAAGTCCATGGACCAATCCCAAAATAAACAGTCACTCATTTTATGTTTAGTAACTGATTACTTGGCACAATTCTAATCATTGCAAAAATTATATTTGGATTGGAGTTCCATACTTAGATTTTTTTTTTTTTTTAAAAAAGCAAATTAACAGAATAATAACTTCCCAAAATTTGGGAATTCGGATAAGTAATAAAAAAAAAATCAACTATTTTCTACAGCCAATTCAATTAACAATAATAATATACTAAAAGAGACAGAGATATAACCCAAAAGACTCGATTCTCACAAAAATAGTAAAAAGGAGTGAGTGAGCTGATAAACCTTTGGGCCAATCAGAAATAATTCTCTGCTTAAGCATATCCACCGTCGATGCCGATGAGTACCTGAACGGCCCGATATCGGACCCATCGTAAAGCCGAAACTTTATATCAACTAAATCTTCCTCCGGCATTTGATTTGACTTGAATTTCTTCTCCTATCTACCAATAATTATTTCCACGTAATACGACTCTGATTTTTGAATTGATTGGGCATAAGCTCATCAAAATTTGACTCTGAATTCAGAAAATCCAATAAGTTTAACAGATCTAAATTGCAAACTCAACCTTTGACAGTGATTTGCATATATAATTACTTAGTTAAACCATACCTTTTCTAATTTTCCGGTAGGTTAGCGAGACAAACACCTTTATCAAGTTTTTCTTCTATGGCTGGTTTTTGAAAAGATAGGTGTGCTTGCTTTGTTGGTGAACTGAAGCAGACAAACCGAAACGAAACGACGCAGTTTTCTTTTTTATTAACACTGCCTGCTTTTGATGTTCTCAATCCCGAAACCAAAACGGCAGGACGCCTTTCTCCTATCCGAAACCAAAAATCATAAACGACATTGTATAGTGCAGCATTCCTCCCAATGACGACGTGTCGTTAGTGGTTGTTCTACTGGCCTACCATCTCCACCCACCACTTGTTGTATAAGGTGTTGCTGAAAATGAAGAGAGAGAGAGGAAGAAAACAAAAACGACATGGAAATAGTATGGCAAACGCCAGCCAATCCACCAGAGAAACAAGATTTCATCTTTCGCAATGGTAATGTATTATTAGTTCATACTGAAAATGAAATTATTTCATTTGAGAGTATTCTTTACTTGATTTAAACGTATCCCAAGCAATTTAAACTCCATTTATTGGCGGGAATTCTGCAGGAAGACGCCACGTGAGACCTTACTACTTCGAGTTTATCTCTCATGTCAGTCTTCATTCTCTTTCTACATAACTTATAAGTTTGGAGTGTCCCCTTTTACAAGACCCTAATTGTTCTTTATAGGTTAAGAATCGCTGGGCGGGAAAGACCATAGTCGATTTGTTCGCAGAAGAATTCAAAGGCCGACCTTATGATTACTATGTAACAATCCATTACTTAATTATTATTGAAAAGTTTGTTAATTTATTGTATCAAATGCCTCTAACTCGCTCTAGGGTCTGCTCAAATTTGTTTATTGAATGAATTGATTGTTTAGCATTTCTTATTGGTGATGATTTTAATTTTAATAGTTGTGTATGGAGCTTTGTAGGTTAGTGCTGTCAAGTGTGGCCGGATACAAGTTGATGGAGAGATGGTACCCGTTTCATACATAGTTAAATCATCACAAAAGATAAGCCACTTCTTACACAGGTTCGCAGTAGTTGATGCTGTCCTAATTTCAATTTTGGTGATATATGTGAATAAATATGCTCTTTTTAGATAAGTTTTTTAGATTAATTAGACCCTTTTTACTCCTGAATGATAAGCAAATGTATATGTTGCCTTTTGCCTTTGTACACATTCTTTTGCGATAATTTTTTTATAAAGTTATCTTGCGTCAATATGTATTTTTAAGTTATCAAACTTTAAATTGATGTCATAAAGGTTGTAGGCATGAACCCCCAGTAATGGCTTTGGATGTTTCTATCCTTCAAAAAGATCCAGATGTTGTAACTGTTTGCAAGCCAGCTACTGTTCCAGTAAGTCTGTTATGGCATGTGGTTTATTTCTTATCGTCTCATCAATCTACTTGATTGTTGGAAGGGAAAAATGCTGTTCATTAATTGTACCTTACTTTCTACTTTTGATTTCTGGTGTGGCATAGTATAATCTAAGTCTTCATGTTCATATTCATTTCTATTTTCCTTTGGCCTAGATATCTGAAAAATGGTGGGTGGCAAGATTGTTAAACACACTGCTTCCTCATTCTTTTTCTCTCAAACACTTACAAACATGATGTAATATTAAGTAGGCCTTCTTATGTTTTTGCTAACCTGTTAAGTTTTACATTTTTAAGGAGAATATAGTTAGTCCATGGTGTATTATTTTATGGAACTATTGCAAAACATTTACAAATAGAAAAATCTAAGTACAAATGTATCATATTATGTTTGGCTTCTTGTGCTTTATGATAATGATGGTACCTCATGGCTATCAGGAGCATATGGAAGAAATTTCATGTTTAATTTGAGATTGTGTTGTGATCATTTTGTGATGCTAAAAATGGAATGGTCTAGTTTTCTCCCTTAGTTTGTAATAGCCTAATAGGAACGCCTCACAAATCTTATGTGTGTTTATTTCATGTAAGTTGGGAAAGAGTGAAATTCTTTCCACACCTAAAATTTGATTTTGATTACTCTAATTTCTTTTTGCATGGCTTGAATATGTTTTTTTTTTTCAAATTTATTTTGTTATATAGGTGCATCCTTGTGGTCAATATCGTAAGAACACTGTTGTTGGCATTCTTCAAGCCGAACATGGTTTAGCACCTCTATTTCGTACCCAAACATGAAACTTCTGGAGCAGTTACAGTTGCTGTACTTGCCAATTTTCCCAATGGGGTTCTCAAATTTTTTGAATGAAATTTAATTATGGTTTCTTTTTTCTACTAAATCTATTTTTTGCTTTTCTTCCCCTTTGGGAGGTCTATTTTCCCTGAAATTTTGCCAGTTAAAGTTATCTTTCCCTTAACACGATCATGTCAGCGATTCATAGACTAGATCGGCTTGTCTCAGGACTCCTTATCTTGGCTAGAAATTCTATGAAGGCTGACGTTTTCAGGCAAGAGGTAAAGCTCTTAAGGAATATTCTGTAATAGAAATTTTAGGTAAAATACTAATGTGAATCTGCATGCATGAAATTTTATTTCTGTGTTCTATTGTCAACAAAGGGATCCTTTTGTGCACATGATATTTGGTATAGTCTTATTGATTTCAATGAATATAGCATATATGAGTTACTTATTTAAGATTTCTTTATCTCTCTCTGAATGTGGGTGTGGGTGTAAATGTGCTACAGCGGAAGATATACAATGATTTTGGAATGTCCCCTAATATAGGATGGTTTTATTCTGGAATGTAATTACTAAAAGAATGAGGACTATTTTATGGACTTTGTATTAACTCATGATAACCTAAGCTATGGTTTTATTGAGCTGGGGGGACATTTCGAACTCTGGAAATGAATTATGTAAGATTGCACTTGCTTGACAGTAGCTGTCTCCATTGCTGTTCATGCGATTATAAAATTGTGTGTGGATAATAAAATCAATATTGCCTTCAATTAGAATGTGATTGCTGCAGATTGAAGCTGGGATGGTGCAGAAACAGTATGTAGCAAAGGTCATTGGGATATTTCCAGAGGATGAGGTATACTCTTGTTTAAGGCTAGTGATTCACATGCTTCATATTCAGATTTGATGATCTTTTAAATTAGTAACCCTAGAATATGTGTACATATAGTATTTAATGCTTGTGAACTAAAGAAGCCTAAAATTCCAGGAATAAAAGAAGAGTACAATAAGTGTAGTTACGATTAGTTAACCAGTGGATAGGAAGTCCATGATTCTTTTGTAAATGGGCAATGGCATTTGAATTGAAATGCATGGAAAAAATTTAAAATATTTAAAATTGCAAGTTGGAAAATACAACCTTATGGCAGGGCTGTTCAGCAATAAAAGGACGCTTGATTGCTGGCTGGTATCAATTTCTAAGTGAAGTTTTACCTGTAGTGCACATGCACATGCACATGCACACACACTTCTTTTGCAATTATGTGGACATCTTTATTAAAATTACGATTATTTTATTCCCTGTTTGACATTTGCTATATATTTTTATTTCAGCAAGTTGTTGATGTTAACATAAATTACAATGCTCGAGAAGGTAGGAGCACGGCAGAGGTGAGGCTTTCTATTCATTTCTCATATGAAACAGAAATGATGTTGCTTTACATTGGATCATATGATTCAGTTGCTTTTCATATTCAAATAAAGGTTCAGATATAAAATTAGGTACCGATATATTTAATTCTTTCCTGCCAGTGTAAATGATGCTTGCATTTCTAAGTTAAAACATTAACTGGGGATTGAGGTTGTAAATAGTGAAGAGAAAGGTATTTTTTATATATTCATTTGTACAAGAATTACAAATATATATGCAGAATTTGGGTGATATATATGGAAGGTTCTCTAAATGAGAATCCCTTTATTTATGCCCCTAACTACGCCTACAGCTATACATGTTCTGTAACAGAGGTCAATACAATGTAGGTGGTTTCACCTTTCTTGTAAAGCTTACTCCTTTAGAGTCTAACTTCTGAACTGGTCTTTTCCTATTAGAGTGGATAGTGGATAGCACACCTAGCCTTTTTTTTTGTTAGAGATATTGGCTTGATCCTCCAGGGCGTAGATCAATTGAGGATCACACTAATAAAGGGAATTCTGATTGTTTAAGATTAGGTTTAAGATGGCATCAGTAGTCCTCTTCTACTGTTGAGTCGTATAATTGCTTGTCAATCACCTCTAAAAGTCTCTTGGTGTTATGTTTGTCATTCTGTAGTTCTGAATCTGCAGACTCAAATTCCTTTTTTTGTTAAAGATATTGGCTTGATGCTCCAGGGTGTAGATCAATTGGGAATCACACTCAATAAATGGAATTCTGATTGTTCTTAAGTTTTGTCCTTCCTAGATTAGGTTTAAGATGGCATCAGTAGTCTTCTTTTACTGTTGAGTCTTATAGTTGCTTGTTGATCGCCTCTAGAAGTCTCTTGGTGTTATGTTTGTCATTCTGTAGCTCTGAGTTCATGCATCCACGCGTGATTCTGAATCTGCATACTCAAATTCATTTCTCTGTTTTCTTTGTGAATACATGCGTGATTATGAAATGGAAATAGCATTGTTTTGTTTGTCCATACTGGAATCCAGTGCTGGTGTATAGTATAAGCATTGTCTTGTTTGTCCATACTGGAATTCAATGCAGGTGTATAGTATAAGCATTCGTGGTTATGGTGCTGTTAAGTGATAACTTATGGATTGTTTGCGTCTGATGCTATTTTTTTGCATAATCCTCTCAAGTCTGATCACTTCAATCTGAGTTTGAGTTTGACACTATTTGTAGCTTTCTATATGACAGAGAATAGGAAGACAAAAAACTTCAAATTCAAGGATTCAAGCTTAGAAATATGGGCAGATTTAATATGGGATTTATTGGAGAAATTATAAAGTTATTTTAGCCCTTTAAGAGTTAAAATTATAGGTATTTAGATAAACGCAGCTGCTGGTCCATTACTTTAGGTATAGGGGTAATTTTGTAATTTTCAGTTTTGCTGGAAAATCTTTCCCTATTTCATTAGGAGTCTTTATTTTAAGTTTTAAATCTTATTTTGAGTTTTTGTTAGTTTAGGAAGAACTTATTCCTCTTTAATTTATTTTAGAAGTCCAAACTAGTTTTGAAATCCTTTACTTAAAGGACTAGTAGTTATTTGAGTATATAAATACTTAGTATTTTAATGCTTTTATCTCAGTTTTGTGATTGAATAAAAAAACAATAATTATGTTATTTTGAGTTATGTGATGGAATGCAACCCTAGTTGTGATATCTTAGGTGTGATTTCTAAGGAAATTTAGATGTTAAACTAAAACTGTTTTCTTTAATTTTTGTTATTCATTCGTTTACTATTCACTATTACTGTTCACAGCTCCAAAAACAGCCCATAACTCTTTGTCTTGCTTAGTTTTGCACCTCAATCCCCTTGTTTACATACCTCAACCTTCCGCATATAGTTTCCCACCCATCCTTGCCTCCATATAAACCTGAAATTCATTCTTTATAACCAGCCCTCCAACTGTAGTATTTGTAACCACTACTCCCCTTATTTTTTTGCTATCTTTATTCTCAAATATACGAAATATGAAGTGCTTATACTGAACTTGTAAGCCCTTTTTTTATCTATGCAGGTTGGTGACCCATGTGGTGATTCTCCCACCAAGGGAAAGGCTGCATGTACCAAGTTTACCAGGATTAGTACCAATGGAACTCAAAGCATTGTTTTGTGTAAACCAATCACTGGCCGGACTCATCAAGTAAGAGAATATACAGATCAAAGTGCAACATTAGATAATCTATAATAAAATGTCCATCACTGGTGGTGACCTCTTTGGACAAGGAGAGACCTTTTACTTTTGGTTGATCACATGAACTACAGACTCTTCAAATAAGAGATTATGCAGATCAAAGTATATATATATATATAATGTTTATCACTAGTAGTGATCTCTTTGGCTCATAGCTCTGTCCTTGACATAGCCTCTCCACCCTGATCTCAAGGAGTATTTCAGATTTGAACCTGAGATGTCACGGCAGAAATTTCACCATTGGTCTGCCCCCTTGGAATTGAAGATTTGGAAGGGGAAAGTACAGCTGATGTCATCTTCATGAGTAAAAGATGCCCCTTAAAGTAGACTAAAAATGAAAGTTCAATAACACAGTTGGGACATTCCTCCTTCCATGACCAGAGAAATGCATTTTCTTTTTTGATACTACTGAGAAATGAATTTCTTTCAATGTTTTTAATCCCTCCGAATCCCATTGGAAGTATGAACGTGCTAAACAAATTTTTTGATCCATCTCCAATAGGAAACTAATTAAGCAAAAAAAAAAAAAAAGTAATAATCTAATATCCTTTTATGGAGTTGATGTTGTTAATATTTGGTGTAGTCTTCCTTCTTTAATCTCTTTAAGGAAGTCTTGCATTTCATTTTCCATAATAATGAATTTCCTCTTTCTTTATTAGTAGCAGTAACTCTAGCATTTTTATTTGTTGGCTTGACATTCTTGGAGTACCACAGATTATCAGTTAGCTGCGTCCCATCTTTTTTTTTTTCTGATAACATGGCATCGAGTCCGAAAGGATATTATTTGCAGTTTGCATTTGGCTTTATCTGGGTTGGAGATAATCTATGTTCACTAATAATTCTCTTTCTTCTCTTGTGTAGATACGTGTGCATTTGCAGTATACAGGCCATCCCATAGCTAACGACTTTCTTTACCTCTCTGACCATGCGGTCAATCCTTCTGCTGAAGGAATGAGTGCTGATAGAGCTGCTCGCAGTTCAGGCTATTGCCTAACATCACAAGATTGTTGTTATCATAAATGTGAAGACAACTCCGGAGAAGATTTCAGCATTGATCCTATGTGCACAAACTGTCCAAACTTGGTTCCAAAAGGGTATGAAGCTTTTGTCTCGTGATAATATGCTTTTTTTTGTGTCCAGTCTCTTAAGGAATTTGCCAAGGGTCAGAATATATTAACAATTTGTTGCTGGATTCTTTATGAGTGCCTATGGTACCATAGGCTTCTCATGTTGTTGATTCTGAATATCCTGATTCAATGGCGAATAACCACATCATCCTATCCAACATAATATGTTAACTATTAGTTCTCTTGCTGATATGTTTAAAACCAACACAATAGGAAAACTTGTAGTAACAGAATTGGTATTATGTGAAAATTAGTAACTCCAATGCCTGCATGTGGATAAGGATGATAACGGGGCGTATTTTATAAAATCTGAATCCGAACCGTTTAGAAATAATATTATCTGACTACCACTCACCCTACTTTGGCCCGTTTAGTAAGAAGAGGAGGTGGGTAATACCCGTTTAAATATATATATATATATATTTTTATTTTTTATTCTCTTTAAAAAAAATTAGTATTATTCGCTTATATGTATATATTCATTTATGTATTTTTTTTCTATATATTCATACAATATAATTGCTTATACTACATGTAGAGATGACAATTTTACTTGCTCAGTTGGGCAGCTGTCTCAACCCGACTTGTTTAGTAAATGAGGTGAGATGGGTATTCGTGGCCGGTAAACAATTTGTTGCTGGATTCTTTATGAGTACCTATGGTATCATAGGCTTCTTATGTTGTTGATTCTAAATATCCTGATTCAATGTCAAATAACCACATCATCCTATCCAACATAACATGTTAATTATTAGTTGTCTTGCAATGATGTTTAAAACCTACACAATAGCAAAGCGTATAGTAACAGAGCTGGTATTATGTGAAAATTAGTAACTCCAATGCGTGCATGTGGATAAGGATGGTAATGATGTGGGTTTTACAAAACACGAATCCTATCCTCACCCACCCTGCTTTGACCCGTTTAGTAAGAGGGGTGAGGCAGTTGATATTCAATTAAATGTATTTTTATTTTCTCTTTAAAAATAATTTAGTATTATTTTCTTGTATGTATATATTTATTTATATATATTTTTACATATCCATATTATATAGTTTATATTTTATATAAAAAATTAAATTTAAATATAATATTAAAAAATAAAAATATATATAATCCGAGCAAATTTGAGATGGATTATCCCATTATTCGAATTTGATTTGGATCAAAATTAAAATACTTGTCTCACCCTATTTAATAAACGGATCGGGATAAGACGGAACAGATAAAATTGTCATCTATATATGTGGATAAGATATATAAGTGTTTGAAATTTTTTAGGGGGATGTCATCAAACCGGATATCTCCATTCCTCTAAGCCCAAGTAAATATAGGGATTTGGAAATGCATGTAAAGTCAATGTTGAAATTCCAAGCTATCTTGCTATCAAACTTGAAAACATCCAAGGCAGCAGATAGTTCTTTATTTTGTTTTCCAATTTTGATGGGTTCTTTGTGGAGTTTTTCCAATTTCAGTGGGTTCTTTACCGAGTACTGCACACATACCGCAACCTGTAGTCTCCCATTCTGTTCAACATTAAACATCTGTCACAGAGAACTTGTGGCTGGCATAAAATATTTTTATGTAAATTACTTCAAAACATCAAGTTTGCCCTGTATTTGTGTTTAATACTATATTTTTAGTCAAAAAATTCATTTTGAATTGACTAGCAATTTTAATGTACTTGTGCTTGTAACCAGGGAATTTTATTTTGAGGATAAGCCTCTTTGCTTGGTTCAGTTGTTTCTTCTTTCATTGCCAAAATTCCTTCCAAGGGATTCAGTGCCCTGAATGGGCCCTTCTGAACATTGTTTCTGGTTTTCACTTTTTTGCTGTGTTCAGTGCCCTAAATGGGCCCTTGTGAACATTGTTTGTGGTTTTCATTTTTTTGCTGTGTTCTTTACTTTTATCGTGATGGGTCAGACATGCTCTGAGTTTGTCCCTTGCTTACAGATATGATGTGTATGAAGAAGGTTTATGGCTACATTGCGTGCGATATTCTGGACCTGGATGGGTTTATGATTGCCCTTATCCGGATTGGGCAATTCGTACTTAGCTTTTTCAGAATGTTTTTACTGAGATCATTTAGAAAAATGTATTGACTTTGCCAACCGAGTTATCCCAAAACTGTACAATAATTACGCTATTGATTTCTGTTTCCAAATGAATTTTTTGTATTAGAGAACATGTCTTCTTACCACAATTCCCATTTTTTTTTGGTACATAAAAAAAAAAATTCAAATAGAAATTGGGATGGCGGAGTTTTGATCCCTAACTTATAACTTTTTTTTTTTATTCATGAAAAAATATAATCAAATCTAAATCTATTACTTATATCGTATATACGTTTATCATTAAATTATATTTTGGTGTGTCAAATTTCTTATATTATGAGGTAGATACTTGACTATCAAGATCATCTTTTTACACCAAAATAATATAAATATTATATCAAACAGTAATTTCATTTCAATTATAATATCATTTCTGACACTATTTTTAACATCAAAAAGTAATATTCCCTTTATATTCCTTTTTATTTATTTTTATACAATTTTTTTTATAATTCACTACTATTTTATGTATTTCACTAAAAAAATAATATCCCATAAACAAATTTATTATATTTTAGTCCAAAAATATTGGTGGATTCGGAACTAATATATCATATTATTAAATTTATATAATAGTTTATATTATATTATTACATTAATATGTATTTTGTATTATGTAGGTGTTCGAATGATATTTTGAATGTCTATATAATTTTAATTAATATCGGTGGAGATATTAATTATTAATGTAATTTTAATTTGAAAGTTTATGTAATTTTAATTTGAATGTTGATATAATTTTAATTAATGTAGACATAAATGTTTGATATTTTTTATTGTCATTTATAATTTATATTATTTTAAATATTAAAAATTTAGGATAGAAAAAAAATATATTATTTTAAATAAATTTATTATAGGCTAAAATTAATGAATTTTCGAAAAATAGGTTTTTTGGCAAATAATAAAATCAATTAAAAAATGGGAAAAAAAAAGTAATTTAGCGTTGTGCTACAGTACAACACTAAATTTTGTGTTATACTGTAGCACAATATCAATTTGGTGTGAAAAATGATACTCTGTTGAAGCACCATTTGAGCGTCATTTTGGTGTTTTACACTAAAAATAACGCTCCATTGGAGATGCCCTAAAAGAATAATATGATGGCATCACTAGTGAGAGAATGAATCAATTGATTAATATGCATTATATATATATATATATTAGCTTTTCATAATTGCCTAATCATTTTTTTGTAAATCATGTGGGCTAAATTTGAAACAAGCTAATATAAAGAGTGTTTAATAGTAGTGAATATTCAGTAATGGTTGCCATTTCTATACCATTTGTTCTGTTTCATCTTCCAGATTTGTTTGATTTTATAGCAACAAAAATAGTTGAGCCGAAAATGTAGTGCTCTGAAAAAGGGATTTGGTGGCCTTTTCTTTTCATCGGTAGATGAACAGCCACACATGGAGGTACCAGTGTATGTCTTCTTTTCACCAATTCCCAACTCTGATCAGCAGATACAAATAGAGACCTTACCAAGTAATTGGGTGGCGATTGGCTCTTAGAAACTAGTAAAGTACTAGTTTTTCATGTTGCTTTGAGGGAACTTAAAAAAAAAAAAATTATGGGACATTACTTTTTTGTTATAAGTAATTAATGAAAAAATAAATTATATTTGTCACTTCAGTTTATCACCTTAGATTAAATTTCTTACAGTGCTTACTGCAATATACACTAAAAGGGAAATAGACGCAACAATTTTTTTTTTAAATAAAATTATATGAGAGTAGAAATAGATATCATCAATCACATATAGTTTTTTTTTTTTTTTTATTAATCATATATAGTTTGTTACGTGTTATATTTGATGTTAATTAAGAAATTGAACTTTCAATGCTATATAATATAATACTTCATTTATAAAAATATTTTTTTATTTCATTTGGATGACATTGTTTATGATATCCAAAACTAAAATGGAAAAACTTATGGCATACATCGTTTTGCAATATCAATCTTTCATTTAAATCACTTTTTATAGTGCATTTTACAAAGGATTTATTATTCTAGTAATTAAGTTGATAATTGATTTAGCAATTTCTGGGATCGGATGTCCCATCTTATCCATTTGAGGCCACAAAAATCAAAAGGAAAAGGGACAAAAGGAAAGGTTTTTGTTATTCATATACTGCATAGCTAGTGCCCTTATCTTAGTGCTGTGATGCCAATCAGGAACTGGGTCTCGTAAATATAATCAATAGAAAGTATAAGAAAATTATAATAATTTATTAATAATAATCTGATGAGGGCATTCATAGAAATGCAATTTAGATTTAGTGCTTTGAAAGTTGGATACAGATACAAACATTTCCATACATAATTTAAACTTAAATTTAAAATGATTAATCACATATTTAGATTCATATTTTAAGAAAAAATTCAATTATTTGAAATAATCAAACATATCAAAAGTAATTTGGAGTAATGTTGTTTATCCGGAAATAATGAGACCAGAATTGGAGACTATACGATGCCGACTACCAGATAAGGGTGGAGTTCCTTTTGGATATATTGGAGGCGTAGCATTTTTCTCATTTTAACTTCACCTAACCACGTTGCGGTCAGGGACGGAATTAGGTGGAGACTTGAAGGAATCGTAGTCCCCAAATTTCACAAAATTAATATATATATCCATTTATTTTTAGTATGTTTTTAAAAATATATTACATTGGCCCCTTAAATTTTTAAATTTTTTTTTTTTTTTTTAAATGTATACATTTAATCCCTCCAAATTCTTGCAAATTTCTCAAAATTAATTTTTATATCCATATATTTTAAAAAATATATTACATTAGCCCCTTCATACTTTTAAATTTTATATTTTAATCTATATGTCTTTATAAAATATAAATATTTAGTCCTTCTAAATTTTTGAAATTATGTTTATTATATGTATATTTCATAATTTTTTTCTTGATATATATATTTTTATTCCCTAATTTTTTAAAAATTTTATTTGTTATTCATGTATTATATTATTTATACATAAATAAATATTTTTCAATATAATGATAGTACTAAAAATTTCAGAACTTTTTACATTATCTTTATAAACTTAATTTTTTTTTTGGCTTATATCTATTATTCACCTCTCCAAATCTTGAAATCTAATTTTGCCCTGATTACAGCCTTACAAGTTTGGGGGCTTGTGGCTCCCCCATAAAATTAATTAAGTTTCTATTTTCATTTCCTTCTCTCATTTTATTTATTTTTAGTTTACAAAAAAGAAAAAATTAAGTAGGTCAATAAAAGAAAATTAAATAAGTTATACATTAAAAAATAATCATTTTATAAAATAATTTTACTAAATTAATTAAATCTCTCTACATAATAAACGAATTTTAATTAATTTATCATCATAGAAAAAACTTATATTAAAATTATAAATTATATTTGGATTTTTAACTATAAATTTAAAAATTTTAAATGGAGTGCTTATATAATTAAATTTAAGTAGATAATCTCATTTTAATTAATTTACATTGATATTTTTTTTACACTATTTTATTTAATAGCTTGTTTGAAGAACCTCATGATTAGGGGTTGAGGGGGCTGCTGTGTTTTTTTACACAGCAGCCCCTCATGTGGCCAATTTTTGCTACTTAAAAAATTTTAAAAAAATTTTAAAAAATTATATTTTGATAGTGTTTGATATAATAAATCTATTGATGTATTTTTTATTCTAAACAAAAATCATTTGGGCTGCTAAAAGTGCATTAGAAATTTTATATATTATATTTAACGGTCTAGATTTAATGCATTTCTAATGCATTTTTAGCCGTCCAAATGATTTTTGTTTAGAATGAAAAATACATCAATAAATTCATTACATCAAACACTATCAAAATATAATTTTTTTAAAATTTTTTAAAATTTTTTAAGTAGCAAAAATTGACCACATGAGAGATTGCTATATAAAAAAAATACAGCGGGCCCCTCAATCCCATGATTAGCGTCTCTTTCACTTGGGATGTTGGATAAAACATGAAATATCATGTCAAAATTAAAATGAGTAAAAGTAAAGATAATAAAGGACAAACTTCCAACTAAATAAAATGAGAGAATCAAATAATGGGGAGCTACTTTGATGATTTTATGTACGCAATCATTTTTTTTTTCTCTTTTAGAAAAGACTGGTAAAGTAGGGATCACCTTGTCGTTTGTGCACTGTACACATGTGTTGTTCTTTTCTTTTCTTTTCTTTTTTTTCCAGTAGCTTCTGATCATGAGTAATAAGCCGTGCTTTTTATCCCTAAAATTAAAATCTGAATTAATGCACAAGTGGAAAATAATTAGTCTTTAATGTTAAAAACTTACGTTATTTAATTTAATTATATATTTTATAATATAAATTATTTTCGAAATTATATTAATATTATAAATTTAAATTATAGTTAGAGTTTAATTAGTTGAAAAAATTAGATAAAGTTCATCTTATAACCCATGCAAACAACTAGTTATCAATTAAATATTTTCAAGAGACACGAAGATATGGAAGTTCAGTTTCAGTGCATTTAGTCCATGTGTATGAATGTATGATTGGTGCTCGACGAGGGGATGATAGTATTAGCCTAATCAAAATAAGATTTTTCCTCTATTACTTTTCCCTCCAAACCATGCACGTTCATAAAAATTAAAAAAATTAAATAAAAATCGACATTGCTTTTGGAAATAAAATATACATATGCATTATATTTTATTATGTGCTAAGAAATTATTGGTTGTCACTTGTCTCATATGTCATCAGCAATTGCTTTTTTGAGTTCCCAAAAAAAAATTGCCACTTAAAATGAGTACATATGCATCACTAAGAAAACAACATGAAATATTCGAATTTTTGGGGTTCAAAAATATTTCATATCATGCACAATAATTGGACTAATAATACAATGGTTAAGTATGCCTCATTATGTAAACGTTAAAACTGTAAATTCTTTTTAAAATTGTTAATGAAAAAAATTAAAATAGATATAAATCCTTAATTTTTCTCTCTCTCTCTCTCTATATATATAATCAACAAAATGAGAAGTAAATTCATTTTATTAAATTTAATCCATTCCTAAGCTTTTATATCAATTTTCTTATTAATGACTTGACACATAATATATAAAAAAAAATTATAGCATCGTAATACTTATTAATTATACAATTAATGCATTGGTCACAATAATCTAAAGGCCGGTGATAGAGTCTTGTTATATATTCAACATTTTATAAACCAAGTATTTTATTTTCCTTTATAAAATACAAATTACATAAAGAAACAATTTGAGACTTAGGAGGGAAAGGAAAACAAGTCCAACCATCTGCTTTCACTCTTTAATAACCTGCTAGAATAATATATATTGGACATTAATTGCCAGAATATGAATTGATAGATTGGCAATCATCCCATTAATTAATAATTTTGTTGTTAGTTAAACGGTGTTGAAGACATCATTTTCTTGATTCTTGATTCGCTGCTGTTTCTGTTTCTTGAAATCTTGATCTTGAACACCTTCATTCTTTTGTGCAGCAACTACGGCACCGTTTAACTCGCAGCAGACAGTTGCAACGTCAACAACATGTGCATTTAATTCATTAAGCTTTGGCTTCTCATCTAATGAGGGTTTCTTTGGATTTCTATAGACCGCATACAGCACCATTTGGAGAATTCCAAATATAAACCCTAATATATTTGGAATCTGTACTTGTTAATAAAAAGCAATAATTAGAGAACTAAAAAAGTGATATTGAATGTGTTTTTATGTAAATAACTAACTTAAAATGAGTTACAATATTAAATCTAATATGATTGATTTTCTCGTTTCTTTAAAAGAGCAAGGACTAAAAAGCTTTTAAGTTCAAATTTCATTCATCATCGTTGTGAAAATTTTAACTAATTTGATGACAAAAGAAGTTAAAAAAGAAATCATGCTATTATTTTGGACCATTCATTCTCCTTTAAATACATAAATAAATAAATGATATTAGTTTTTTTTTCTTTTTTTAAATACACAAATAAATAAATGATACTAATTTTTTTTTCTTTTTTTAAATACATAAATATATATTTTTTTTTCAAAATCGATCATAAAATTTATTGTTTAAAGAAATATATATTTATCATTAGGATATATCTAAATGTATAAATAATTAATAATAGTTATTATATTAGTAATAATATTAAAAACTTACAGCAACGAAAAGGTCTTTCTTAAGAAAACCGTAGAGGAACCACATGACAGCACTCAGAGTGAGGAAGAAGGATAAAGAGAAAGGCATGAACTCCACGCTCTTTGTTTTTATAACTTTTCTCTGCAGATTTATTTATAAAATTACAATATAATTATTATAATTAAGTTAATAAAATGTTTATATTAAATTGAATTATGCATGTACTAATTTTACTCACCACAATGCCAAGAGGAGCAACAAAAACGCAGAGAGCAAAAATCATACAAATCCAACCCAAAATTTGGACACGTTTATCGCCTTTTGCTAGGAAGAGAGCTACGATACATATGCTACCAAACCCAAAAACGTTGAACAAGAGGACAAGTTTCGCGGTCAAAATCTGCACCAAAATTACTAACTGGTCAATAAAAATTATTATTATTGATATATATTATTGTATTAATAGCCTTTTTAAAAAGATATTATTTCAAACAACTTTAAATTAAAAATTTTTGATAAATAATAATTATTTAACTATCTAATAATTATAATTATAAATTATAAATTAATATAATTATAAAAAATTAAAAAAATAACACTTGTAAATATATTTTTAATTTTTTAAAAAGACACAACAAAAATAAAATAAAATAGATTTTCTAACACGTTACCCTGTCCTTCTTGTTGGCGTAGAAAAGGTAAAAAGCAATGTAAATAATTTCCATGAAAAATGTGAAGGAGTTGATGGTGATGAGAAGGGTCGCATCATCTGCAAAAAGTGCATAGAACAGCCAAAGCATTGCACTGAACAGAGCAATCACATATGGAATTGATTGAAACCCGTCGCTTGTTTTCTTCTTGCATATTTGATAAAATGTTGGCCTGTCGACGTTGAGTCACATTATTTAATTATTAATATTTAATTAAGATCTACAACTTCAAACAAGTAATTAATAAGTACAAGCTCAAATTAACACTTACATAGGAGAAAGGCAGACCAGAAAGGAAATAATGTTACCTAATTGGCACCAATAAGAAAACAATAACAACAGATCAGTAAATAAAATAAAAACTATTAGTATTGTGTAATAAAAATAATATCATAAGATATAAAATTAATTTTTCATGCATATTTATTTTAAGCAGTATCATCTATTTCTAAATTATTGTGGCATTAATTACATATCTTGGAGATTACAATAAAAAAGCAGAATATGGTAAGTTTAAGAAGAAGGAGAAGAGACATTTATATTTACCTAAAAGACCAAAAAGGAAAACCCATGAAAAGTGTAAAGCCATAACTAATAATATTAATAGAAAATAAAGTTTAATTCTCTTCTGAAAGTAAAAAAAAAAAAACTCAAAGTAGTTTTCTCAAGGACTGATGAGAAACTCTAGCTTTGTCTTGGAATGAGAAACTAAAGCTGGGAATGAACCATTTATATAGGGAAATGAAAAGAATACAAATTAAGTGGAATTACATTATTAATGACCGACGTCGTTACATCATTGTACACAGTATAGTTAGTACAGTTTCCTAGCTGGCACTAATGCCGAGAACTTATATAATTCAACTGTAATTTTAATAAGATATCCTAATTAATATCATATCAACATTAATTGAAACTTATACACTAATTATTACTTTCTCTGTTTTAAAGATATTTTTTTTATTCTAAGTTATAATTCATTTTATTTTTTACATATTAATTTATTAACTAATTATTTAATTTATCATTTATTAATTCACAATAATATTATATATATAATTATATTTTTATTTTTTTATATTAAAAATATAAATTTGAGAGAATAAATTTTTAATACTCGGATATAAGAGTTGTTTAAATTTATTGAATGATAGATTATTAAATACATGATTAATATTATTATGACAATAAATTAAGATGAAAGATTTAATAATTATAAATATTAAAAAATAAAAAATATTAAAAATATTAAAAAATTATAATATAAATATTTTAGATAAAGATATTTAAAAAAAATGATAAAATTAATATAATAAATTAAAAATAATTATATTTTTTAATTCTCGTGTAAAATAAAATATAAATATCTTTATAAAATAATGGAAATATTTATTTAAACTTTAATGCTAATTTAATTCAGTTTCTAAACCTCATGAACTCTACTATTTGGGCTAGTGGGATGGGTTAATAGGATCCATGAGATTCATTCTCCATTGTTAGTCTGCTGCTCAATATTTTTATTTTAAATTTTTTAATTTGATATTATTATATGATTATAAATTTTGATCTGAGCAAATTATTATTTAATTTTTAAAATTAAAGTTAATTAATTTTTTTGTTTTTTAAATGAAATGTTTTATAACTTTTCATACAGTATACATATTTTTTATTTATTACAAAATATTTTATTTATTAACTAAAATGATTATATATATAATTTTTATTTATTTTAAAAAATAGGTGAAAAGTTTTCAAAATAAATTTTATTCAATTTACATTTTTAAGAAAAAAATATATTACATTATATTATATTTTAATTTTTACAATATTATATTAAATTTTTAAATAATAAAAATATTTTTATAATAAATCTCATGGTTCCATTAATCCATCCCAGGTGAATTGTGTAATTTCTTCTATGATTGTTAATATGCAAAAATTATATTTTTATGTAATGATATGATATTAATTTATGATTTTTTATAATTAAGAATAAATTTATAGATCATTACAATATAATACAAAATTAAATTTAGTGATAAGTAACTAAAAAAATATAGATAAAATAAATTTAAAAATTGAAATAAATTAATATATTTTGAAAGGTTAATTGCGTAATGCAATTATAATTTAAAAAAAAAAATTATTTTATCAATAAACCATTTATTAATCATTTTTCCTCGAAATTGTTTAAAAAAAGAAAATTATTTGATCTCTATAAATTTATAGATTAATATAAAAATATATATTTAATTATTAAATTAAAATATTTAAACAAATAAAAATATTAAAGTATCATTTGCTTTAAAACTTTGACTAAACTAGTTTAAGCAATCAAGAAAAAAAATACAATTTTACCTTTCATATTTATTTCAGAGAGCATATCACCTCATATTTTTTTTTAGTTATAATTTTGATTTCAACGTTATTAAAATTTGCAATCTCGTCTCTTTTTCTGTTAGCATCCATTCTTGACTTCTAATGAATTAAAAAATAATTGATTAATTATAATTTAATTCATAAAATTTTAGCTAATTATAAAAAAATAATTTTTAAATTAAATATAAAAATAAATTAATAATTAAATAGAAATTAATTATTTTATTTAATTAAAATTAAAGTAAATATTACTTTTAATTATATAGGCAGTGATATTTAATTTTAATTTAATTTAATTTAATTAAATAATTAATTTCTATTTTATTTTTTTATATTTAATTTAAAAATTATTTTTTTAGTTAGATAATACTTTAAAAATTAAATTATAATTTGTCAATTATTTTTTAATACACATAGGGCCTAAAAATGAATTCCAATATAAAGAGAGGATGAGATTATAAATTTTAATAACATTAAAATCAACATTATATCTCAAAAAAAAAAAAATAAAGAGCTATATATTTTCAAGATAAATATAAAAGATAAAATTATACCTTATTTTAAAATATAATTTTTTATGATTTAAATTTTAAACAAATTATACTTATTCACGGCGTCATACCATAAGTTAATATATTAATGATAATAATAATATAAACCCTTAATATAAATAAATAATTATTATATTTATCTTATAATATAATTCTTATATAATTAATTAGTCCATACGTGGAATGGTAGACTAAGAGCAAATTGGAAAAATGCACCATTAATTAATTATTGGCACATAGCTGCGATTTTTATGAGGTTAATATTGGAATGTGAAGTTATATACTCGATATACGATCACGTTTTTCATGCTGTTGTCGTTAATGAAATGAATTAACAGTTCATGGAATAAAATATACCTATCTCACTCTATCAAAATATTAAATATTACCTATAGAATAGATTAGGGATAAATTAAGGGTCATGACCACTGCTTATTTTGAAATGTTTGCTAACCTAAAAGTGTTTTTACCTTTTTATTAATTAACATATTTATTTTGATAGGATATTAGGATAATTCTTTTATATAATTTTAATCATATTTATTTATCTTCGTACAAATCTATTTAAAAATAAAGGGATGTATGTTCTTTTAATTTTTTTTTAAATTTTTAAAATAATTTATTATTTAATTTTTAAAATTTGATAAAATTAATAAAATGATTCCTCTAATTTAAAAAATTAATTTTTTAATTCTTGATAAATTATAATTTAAACATATTTTCTTTATTTTTTCACTTTTCTTTATTTTTTTATTTTTATTTTTTTTACTTTTTATCATTTTCTTAATTTTTATTGCTAATTATCATAGTATCCCCTTCATAAAATTCTTCATATCCTGTTTTTCTCCTCTCACCACTCTTTTCTTAGTTATTGATAGTTAATTTTCTTTTTTGTTTTAACTCTAATGTATATATTAGTAACTATAAAGCATTGATACAGTGACACGTCAGAATACTATAATCTGATATTTTAATTATAAAAAAATTTAGATTTTGACACGTTAGAACATGTTTGAATATTAAATAATATTTTTAATATATATTATATATTATCAATAATATTCATTAATTTAAAAAAATTAAATAAAATAAATTATATCCATTAATTTAACAATAAGTATTTTAATCAATTCAATAAAAATAAAGAAAATAAACTATTTTCATGATTCAATCACATTAATAAGGAAAAAAAATATTCAAAAATTTTGATTAGAAGTGAAATTAAAAAAATATATATAAGTTTATAGACTATATATATACATATATAAAAATAATTCAATTATTTTTATTTAAAAAAATTAAAAATTAAAATAAAATAATTATCTATTTAGAATTTAAATCCCTTTTAGTGATATCTACATTTCAAAAAAAAAAAAAAACCTCTGTCCAATTGGTAGACGAAAGATGGCATTAAGACTGTCGCTTTCACCGGTTTTGACTCCATTAGCAGTTATCGCGACAAGAAAAACAAACATATTTAAATCGATAAAAAGGGAAAGCTACTTAATTAAAAATTTGTGGACTATGAAAAGAAAGAAAAAGATTCCGTTTTTAAGTCCTTTGATCAATGTCAAAGTTATTCATTACAATCAATATGACTTTTTTAATTCATATAAAATTTGTCTTTATTATTATTTCCTACTGTAATCATTATGCCACGTGATTACAGTTACAACCGTTATTTCTTTTTATTTCAATTTTTACATCAAGACTTTGCAAAAACAAAGAAATCATTAGAATGTACATTTCTTTTCCTTACAAAAAAGTAGAACTAAAATTCTAACATCCTATATTATTATGATATAAATAGATTGTTAGACTAATACTCTTACCAAATTCCATAAAAAAAAACACGTGACCTGTTTTGTTTAACATTTTATAATAATTATTTGTTGATAATTACTCTTCCATACTCATACTCATATTCATACTGTTAACTAATAAATATTAATTATTTGATATATATATATATATTTAAAAATTTTGCGTGTTAAATTATTTTCACATGAATTGCATAAATTTTAATACATATTATTGATGAAATATAAAATAGGATGCACTTTTAATATTTCAATAATTTATTCATATGTAGTAATAATTTGGGGTGACATCGGTTTAATTTTATTAGTTTGAATGGTTATTATTAAATTAAATTAATATATTTAGCTTAAAATCAAATTAAATTATAATTATAGCTAAATTATCAGTTCAATTTTGATTTGATTCAGTTTAAATACCTTTCATTTTTCGGTTTCAAACCAATTTTTTTTATTATAAATCGTTATTATTTTATTATAAATTAAAAAAAAACACCGATAAAATATCGGTAATAAAAAAATCTCAATAATAGTTTAATATTATACCATTCAAAACTTATATATTCTATTAATTAACACACTCAAAATTTATATTTTTTTAAGAATTACATTTTTTTATTTATATTTAGTTAATTTTTTTTTTTAAATTTTAAATTAATATTAGATTAAAAAAATACGTGTTTGTATATAAAATAAAATCAAAATATATAATTTACAAACTAATAAAATTCAACGGATTTGGATTTGGAGTTTTTATGGCATAAATAGCCAATGAGGTAATGCTGATCTATACTTCTATCTATTTTCCCAGGGGAAAAGCCTAATTTTGCAAAACAAAAAAAAAAAAAAGGCATCAATACAAATGGGCCAAATTAAGCCTAGCTAACTTGCTTCATTTTGAGTTCAGTCTAGGTCCAGCCCAGCTTAAATATTGCATATATCATCTGCCGTAAAACTGACAATTTTGTCTATTTGAATAAATTTGCACCGGCGTAAACAGCTCTGGCAATATCTTTTTTTTTTTTTTTTTTTATCCTTTTTCAATTATTATTTTGATAATTTTTATGCATTTTATTAGATTTATTTTTTAATTTAATAAAATATGTCGTATTTTTACTATGATTACAATTTAATAATAATTTAAATATATAGTATCATATTCAAATTAGTCTAATCAAACTAAATGGATGACATTTAAATATGGTTAATAGAGCAGACGCAGTGATAAATGGATTGAATGTTAACGAATTTAGGTAATTTATATTTCATGTAAATTTAAAAGAAATGAAAGAAAATGATTATATTTATCTAGAATGTTCTTAAATTTGTTATCGCAAAACTAAAATATCTAGTTTGTATAATTTTTTAAAGGTATAAAAAACCAACTTGATTAGTCTTAATTGATGTTTTTCATGGCGAATGTTGAATGAAATTATTTGACTTCACCCTAATTGCATTCACTTTATAAACCTGCTAAACCAAGAATGTGTGCATACAGGCCCAAAGAAATAAGTGTGCAAGAACTACACATATAGTTTCATGTGGGCTGCTTAGGGAAGGATTAGAGGTCTTGGTCACTTTTAATTTCTTCAATGTGATCAACTATAAGGATTAGAGGTATTAATCATATTTTCATGTCAGCAGATGGGAAAACTTTAAAATTTTGATTAAAAGTCATCCGCAGCCGGCTGTTTTGTATTATGTTGTGTTTCAAGTTAAATTGGCATGAGAATTTGAATTTTGAAAGAAGCACTTCAATTAATTAAAACGCAAAACCTAAAGTTGATTCAAGGTCAACCGGTAAGTTCTTCCATATTTTTTCAATGGGTAGACTATTTTCTTTTTCATATCAATAGTGGAGTTTGCTACTTTATTCCCCAATCAAGAAAACAAAACGACAGTCAAATCCACAAAAATTGCTTGGGCGAATATTTTAATATATAGGATACCAATTAACTTAAATTAATTAATAGAAAATATTAATTAATCGAGGAAATGAAATTAGAACAAGGCTATACTTAAATTAATACTGTGGATGTTTGGTACTGGTAGTTGAATATGACTTACATTTACCTCCCTCAACAGCCATCATAGCACAGCCCCTTGAAAGTGTTAATCATGATTTAAACGTAACTTTGTTTGGGTACTATTTAACATATTACTAACATTTTAGCTTTAGTTTGGCTCATGGAAACAAAGTCATAAATCATAATCATATAAGAGAAATTGAGACAAGCCATGTGATGGACTCCACAATCTACTACTGCTCAGTTCGTGGTTCAGGATCAATGTTCCTGTCTACACTTATTCTGTTTATTTATTTGTATCGGTTTAATTTTTCCTTTTTTTATTTTTATTTTTACGAACTAAATTCACTTAATAATTTTTCAGTTTTAGGGATAAATATCTAATTATAATACCCCAAACCAAACAATCGTGTTACATATCATGTTTTAGAAGTACTTGTTTATTTATTTATTATCAATATTTGGATAGTCTTATAGTATATGTTATGCATATGGATTGAAATAATAATTTATTAATTGTAGATGTATAATTAATTAAATAATAAAATTATTATTAATTAAATTATATATTTATTATGTTAAATAAAAATTAATTTAAATATTCTAATAAAATTATTAATTATTAATAATATAAATTATTGATTAAAATATAAAATTATAATTTTTATATTTAATTATTTATTTATATAAACCAATTTGGGTGGGTTTGGATTCAGGATAGTACTATATTAAAGGGTGAATTTTATATGGATTTTAGATTAGTATGGTTACATATATGACAATTATTATGAATACTTTACTTATTGCTATATATTTATAATTATGAGATTATGATATGAACTACTAACTCAATTGTATAATCATATTATATATGTGTGTAGAAGCTGATTAGAAGTGCCAAATTGACAAATATATATATTAATATATTAGTAATTTTAATCTTTGATTAGTGTATATTATTGAATTGATTTTAAAACAATAACTCTAATTAAGTACTCAAATTCTTTATATGATGGGTTAAAAAGTGCATCTCAGAAACATTATATTAAAGAGAGGCTCTTGAAATTAATATCTTTAGCAAATATATTAATTACAATGCCACAATCGAAATAGAGAAATTCATTATATATTTTCAGCTGATTATGTTTTATTGGATGCCTCAAAATCTTAATTAGCGGAACAACTTTAAATTATTTAATCATAAAACTATGATTTGTTTAAAGCTTTATTAATGTAATTTGAAGCTGCCGAGTTTTGTTTATAATATCTAAAAGTAATTAAAAGAATCGATAATAAAACACAATCTCATTAAGCACCAAAACAATGATATATTATATCAATGCATGCATTAAAAAAAAATAATGAAAAGAAGAAGAAATTTCTACGAAAGCTTATTTAATATTAAATTCGAATATTTTTGAGAAACTAGTTTAATAATAATTTGGCAGCTTATACATCATCCAGACCCCATCTTATCCAAAAGGGGATATATCCAGAAATATATATGTATATATAAAGAAATAAAAAGCAAATATATATATTCATAATAATTATCATACTGCCTACCTATTCAGTAGTGCTAAATGTAAGATTACAACCTAATTAATTACTAAACTTTCATTAACTTATAGTTTTGAACTTGTTAGCTAGCTAATTATATGCCATTCATTGGGCAACCAAACGCCATCTTATCTTATCCAAAGGCCAAATATCTCAATTAATGATAGTCATTATTTACGTATAGAGTGCTATGATCTCAATAAAAAATGAATATAATCTAAGAAATTGATATATAATAAATACGCCATCTAGCTAATAATTAAAATGTAATCTATATTAATATTAATGATTAATGGACTAAATCAATAGTTCCATCTTCTGAAATTTCTAAAAAAGAAGAAACGAAAATAAATTGGGTGCCATGTATATATAGAAGTGGAACCCCACCCTCCATACAGGTGGGAAGCAATTTGGATAGGGATGGCTTTGAGAGTGGAATCCACCCTTAAAGATTCCAACCATCCTAATTAAACTTGTATAATTATTCGATGATTGCCAATAATCATTACCATCTTCTGTGGAAGCACCAAGTTTTGGTCCACAAATTTTACACTCCTTTTATGTTATATATGATGTATAAATTATGGATACATAGAGTTTTATATTTTCATGCAACAGAGAATTAAACTTTAGGATAAAGCTGATGGAATAAAAATACCACTAAACATTCAAAATTGAGGTTGTACTGATCTCCCTTTCACAGTTGCTTCCTGCTTCCAAAGAAATAATTAATTAATTAAGTTGCCTAATTAGTTTTTAAACTTTTTATAATCCGTTCAAGAATTTAAGAATATGAGGAGTTAGAAGTCTTGTATTTAAATTTTTTATTTATTATTATAATAAGTGTTTTCCCTAATTTTGAGTATTCATTATGATTAATTCTTTTTTTATCTCTGCAAATTTAAAAAAGTACTTCACGTCTACAATCAACCATTTATTTAAGAATTAACTTTACGGTTTATTTAGGTAATACAAAAAATTTAATTGATTTTTTTTTTTAGTTGTTACAAAAGTTAATAAATAGATGAAATTAATATTATTATATGTTAATAATGGAAGTAGACTTAAAAATACTTTAAGAAGCTTATACAAATTAATAAAATATTAGTTATTATGTTAACATATATTATAATTAATTTCTTAAAAATTTACATGGGTAAGTCACTTATATATATTATTTTGCGCTTACCATTATGAATTCAAATACAAATTTATTATCCTGTGCTTACCATTATGTGATGTTTTGGCTCCTCACTTTGTTAAAATTAAAAGGTATTGCCTATCATAATTTATATGTTTTTTTTTATAATTTTTAAAAATTATTTTGTAACATTATAATTACAAAGGCGGAATGTTATTATTGCGTCAACACTTCCCTCATTCTGAAGTGAAAAAAAAAAAGGTGACTGTGAGTAGCTAACAGCAGAGTGTATATATATAAGCTGGGGGGAGACGGAGAAAGATATGAATATGGTGGGCCATTTAAGATGAAATTCGGTTTTACTTTCCAGTCATTAGACACTATAGGCAGAATCTATGTATTCTCCACTATTGAGATTTGGGGGAAGCTGTTTCTGTTTGATTTTGTTATGGGGACTTGAACCTGTGACAGAATAGGTTAAAATTCATTTGAGTACCAAAAACAACAAAATGCCGCAAAAATTTACTTGAAAATGGTAAAGTTCATCAAGTTGATTGAGTTAAAACTAGAAAATACTGAACCCACTTTCTAATTTTTATTTTTATTTAAAAAAAAAAAGATCTTTTGACTTATCCCATATAGTATTAAACTATTAATTGACATTATTGTTAAAAGTTATAGATATATACATGGAATTTCAGCTTCATAGCACGTAGTATTATATGCATGTATTGTTCATTTTTAGAATATATACTCTCTACTACTAGCAAATAAGAGAAGATTAGCACTCTTTTCCCAAATAAAATGACAAAATTTATACTATGCTATTAATTTTCTCCTGTCATCCACAATGTAAAGATATTGATCATAGAACTTATGCCAACTTGTTCAACTCATCATCTCTTACATCACAAATTAATATGCTTCTTATTGAAAAAAAAAAATCGTATCAAATAATGACAAAATATATAACTTATAAGTTAGCGGATATTGAATTTAGTACAAAATAATTAGTTTTATATTAGTAAATTTTAACATTTATTCACTTATAAATTCATATATGTACGGATTTATAGATTTTAATATGATATCATAGCTTCATATTCAAATGAGCTGAATAGGATTCATATTCAGTTCCTATCATTTGATTGATGATGATGCCAATATGAATAGAAGTTGAATATAAAAGATGCCAACCAACTTATTAATATTGAACTATGGATCAAATCTGGTTGGAACATTATATATGTATATATATTTTCTTTCTTCTTCTTTATCTTTGGATAAACGTCTCTATGGTCCCTCAAAAAGTGTAAAAATTATTGTAAAATGCTTCTAAAAGTTTACTTCTTTATGGTGTGTGAACGTCATGGCATTTTCCTTTGGATATATTATTATCGTTATGGATGGTTAAAGCGCATACCTTTTTGTACACTTTTTTTTTAGCAGCATTGTATCATGAATTTCAATTTTACTACTTAATTATGATTCGAATTTTTTGGGATAAAGGTCTTACACCTTACTAGCCCATTTTTCTTTGTCTATCCTTTTAATTATTTACATAGTATTGGCAATAAATGCACATACATAATTCTTTTGATCTGTAAATGAAATTTTATATAAAAAAATTATATGTAAATGAATTCTTATATTTAAAATATTATAAATCTTACACATAGATTATAATTCATTTTGAATTTATACAAGTTTATACCTTTATTAGTTTAAAATTCTAGTAAAGTTATTAAACTTAGAATTTACACATGGATTTTATTAATTTTAGGTGTATATTTGGCCTCTTAAAGGAAGAATTTGAGGAGAGGTGGTAAATTTTGCTTCAATCTAAAATATACACGAATTTACATGAAATCCAAAATGATTTGAATCTATTTGAGTGTCAATCAGTACTTATTGATCCAACACAAATGTAACTCATTAAATCCAACCTAAAATTTGACACAAAATAAATTAGTGAGAAATAATTTTTTAAAAAAATTCAGAGTTCTTCGATAAAAAATTAATTAAAAAAAATGTATAACATAACCCACAATACCAAGTGATTGACCTAAATTAATTTAATTGAAAAAATATTTTTGAAATGATCCAATTTAAAATGAAAAAAAAACGAAAATTGTCCAATCCGACCTAGCTATTTGTCATCTGGTGGTTGAGTATTGAACATATGTTACCCTAAAATAGATTGTAGCTCTGATTATGCTAGAAAGATATGTATTAGAAATCTTCATTTCGTGTTTGCTTCTTCTCCAACATATTGTAAGAAAGGATTCTGACGAAAACTCTTTTTGTTGATAAAAGAAATTCGATTTTTGGAATGTGAAAACTCTTCAAGGTTTAAAAACAAACAGAATATACGTTCTGCAAGAAAGCTACTTTGAACTGTGCACGTGTAATTCTTGTTCGATAGAACAATCATTTTTTATTTATTTAATATTTGGTGGTTCTCCTTTGCTTTTGCTATCAATGACATATCTATCACAATGTTTTTCTATCAATTATCATATGGGTTCTGATTTGAATTTAATTTCTAATCTTTGGTTCTTTAGTTCATCTTTGGGTTATTAATTGTCACAGTTTCATTTTGTTCTTTAGTAGAAAGGTAGGCGTTGCTTCATTGGTTAATTGTTTCGCCTATTTGTATATTATATTTGAGGCCTAGCCAATATATCTTTTTCTTTTTCTAATAAAATTATTTCAATTCTCCCTAGCCTTTTCACCCATATCCTATAATTATCAAGCTTCAACCCTATCCCTAAAAATAGAACAAAGAAAAAAGAAGAAAAATAAAAGCATGCAATTAAGCTTCAATTTTATTGAAGAGCAATCCATTCAAATGTATTCAATTTTGTCATTGATCACTTGGTGCTCGACATGAGTTGATATTAGGAATGCTAATCGAAAACTTTTGTCTAGCTTTTGAAAATAGTAAAATATTAAAAAAATTAACAATTATATATATTATTATTGCTAATTTTATAAGAAATTAAGTCGTCATTGATCATCAGCACAATTTAATCAAACAATGTAATAAATAAGAAGAAGCATACGGTAGCTTTGGATTTGTGGGTCATAATATTACAGTTTGCTGAAGTCATTTTAACTTTTATGGGTCTGTCTCATGTTAGCTTTTAGTTTCTGAATCCCCAAAAACTTGCCACTTGGAAGATAAAAAGTGATTTCAAACCTGGTCAGTACCAAGGTATTAACATGCAAATATAGTGAAGTTTTGGAGAAATTCTTTGGTTAAAATCGTGTAGAATTATCATAATAATAATAATCTGACATATGTATTAGTATATTAATTATAATATAGACATATGATTTAAGTGTTTAATTATTATATTAAAATCATAAATAATTATTATTTAAAAATATTTAATTATTATAAATATTTTATAATTTTACGTGATAAATTATATTAATAAAAAAAATTTCAAAATTTTGACATTCATATATATCAAGAAACATTAATTTATTATAGCTAAATAATATTATATGTTATCAATCTCTTTATATATATATTTATATATATATAATCATGGACGCTAATTAATTAATAATTACTAGGAAAACACAATAATTAATTTGCATGAGTGATGCCTAACGCCTTACTTTGTCGATCTCTCACGTTATTAGACGTCATAAAGCAAAAATTTCTGGTAAAGTATCCAATAATCATGTAAAAGTTAACGATATCATCACATACAAAGGAGTCAGGATAACTTCGCACTATCATTGTGACCAATTAGACTCCTTGCATATATATCCTCTCTTATTATAATTCATATTATTATATATACATATATATAATATATTTTCCATTAAAATTTATGTTGATTTGATTAGCGAATTATGCGCTGAATGTCTATTAAAGCTCATCCGTTAAATTATCCACATTTCCGGATGTATGTATAGAATGACTTTGCTTTTTCAAAATGATAATGGAGCTGCCATCCAAAAAATTGAGTATGACTAATAGTCTTTCTTGGGTTATAATATTTTTTTTTTAAAAAAAAAAAACTTTTTATCTTTTGGTTAGTGTTGAACACACGACTTAATAACTCAAATAATTTTATTACCATCAAATTAAAACTTATTCAAATTTTTTTTATTTGAATCTAAATTTGAATCCTTCTCGCCCACACTTAAGAAAAAAAAAAGAATAAAAGAAAAATCCAAGTAATAAGGACAAGATTTTTATCAATACAAGATTTAAATCTTTATCAATCAAATTAACTCTTTAGATTAATCATTGATATTATATATGAGTTAGCCAAGTTAATTAAATCGAATTAATCAAAAATTGGATTAGAGGTCAATCCGACCTAATGACCTACCCAACACTCATTCAATATACAAATATATAAAGAGGTCAAACATCTAAGTTGAGTTGAATATTAATTCTTATTTATTTTTTATAATATTATTTTATATTTTGAAAATAAAAAAATAATAGCGATAATAACCTTATAAAATATATATTATTAATTTAATTATTTATGATTTAATTTTAATTTAACTCCAATTAAATATTTTAATCGTGATTCTCTGTCTCTATCAATTTAAAGGTAAGACGGATTTAAAAACTATGGAATTAACACTAAGGCACAAATTAACTCCACGATCATGTGATGAAAGGGTTTTGTCATTGATAGTGAGACATCGAAGCTCCAACAAATAATTTTTTATTTATGTAATATTTTTGGCTTTACTAAGATGGGTAGCACTTACACATACTCCTTGATGTGACACGTAATAATAACAATTCTAAGCAAAATATAATGTTCATGAAGATATGCAACTAAACTGTTTGTAGAGATTTTATTTCTCAAAGAAACAGATATTACAACAAGCTTGATATGAATTAGAATTTGACATAATAAAGATTAATTCTGAGGAGAGAAAGATTAATTAACAAATATAGATGTGGCACCAAAACTTACACGTACGTACGGTTGCATGCAAATTAAACACAAAAAAGAAAAAAAGGAAAAGAGAACACGTTCGTTTTAATTAGTTGTTAAACTTTGTTGGAGACATCCATTTCTTGGTCATTAGTTTTCTTGGTCTGTTCATTTCCATTGTCATTAGTGGGCTGTGGAACCTCTACTACGGTGTTAATCTCAGAACACAGATTTGCACTGAGTTTAGCCACATCAACAATATGGTCAGATAATTCACGAAGCTTTGGTTCCTCCACGGTTGATTTCTTGGGTTTCCTATAAATCAAATAAAGCACCATTTGGACTATACCAAGGACAAAGCCCAGTGTATTTGGAACCTGTTCATAAAGAAAAAAAAAAGGAATTGATTAATTAAAGAAACATTTTCTTGTAGATAACTAAATGAAATAAAGTTGATAGGATAAATAAAGAAAGAGAGAAAGTTAATAACTTACCATAACATAAAGATCTTTCTTTAGAAAACCATAGAAGAACCACATGACTGCAGTCAAGGTGAGAAAGAATGATAAAGAAAAAGGCATGAACTCTACACTCTTTGTTTTTATAACTTTTCTCTGTAAAAAAAACAGTTACAAGAGGAAAAAAAAAAGGAATTAGTTATATTTGCTGTTATAGAACATTTTCTTTAAAATATTGAAATCCATTATACTAATTCTTACCATGATACCAAGAGGCGCAACAAATACACATAGAGCAAAAATCATACAAATCCATCCGAGAACATCAACTCGTTTTCGGCCATGTGTAAGAAAGAGAGTTAGGATACAAATGGTTCCGAATCCAAAAACATTGAAGAAGAGGACAAGTTTTGTAGTGAACATCTGCATGAAAAATGATTGATTTCAATAACAATAATACAATCAGTTAGTCTAAATAAAAAGATATATATATTCAATTAATGAAAATTTGAACTTATGTTATTAGTATATATACGTACCCTGTCCTTCTTTGTGGCATAAAGAAGGTAGACAGTAATGTAGCCAATCTCCATGAAGAAGGTGAAGGAATTGATGGTGATGAGAAGAGTGGCATTATCATCAAAAATTGCATAGAATAACCAAAGCATAGCACTAAAGAGTGCTATCACATATGGAATAGACTGGAAGCCTTCGCTTGTTTTCTTCTTACAAATTTGATAAAAAGTTGGCCTGTAGTATCACATATGTGGTTTGTCGTAAGAAAGCACGTATAATAAATAAACTACATATGGAAGAGAAAAAATTTTGCAAGAAAATACTTACAAAGGAGCAAGACAGACCATGGCAGAGATGATATTAGCTACACCATTGAAGAAAAAGAAAACAACTACAAATTAGTTTGGGAAATCAAGAATGGAAAGAAGATAAAAATAATTAAAAAGAAAGGACTTGTATTCATATAATTTATTTCTTTTTATACCTAAAACGCCAAAAATGAACTCCCCTGTCAAATGCAAAGCCATTTCTAATACTCTCTTCCTCACAACTAGCTTGTCTAGGTGTTAACTAGATCAAAAGGAAATTTTAGTAGTTTAGTTATGTTGTGCAATGAGCAATAGAGCAAGAAGCGTTTATATAGGAAGGAAAAAGCAAAAAAGAATAAAGGTCAAGTTGCATGCATAATTTAAATGAATTTAATATGTCAATGTAACAGTAGGTTTATTATTCAAAATAAAATAATAAAATATAAAACTAAAAAAAAAACATAAATATATATCAAAATTTTTTTTCCTTTCCAGTTGGTCCTACAAGACTTTTTACATCAAAATAATCCAAACAGCTTTCTTGCCCTAATACACCTATATTTACCACAATCAGTTAATTTTTCATCAAGATAAACTCTCTCTCTAAAGTTGCCCTACTTGTTGGTATCATTCCTGGTACGTGCATAAAATTCATAGGGTCCCGCAGGGCCTCTTTCTTATGTGTCACGCACTAACTGTTTTTAAGGGTTACAACTCATGTTTTATTTCTAGAGCACTTCCGGTAGGATAGTCGTTCAAGAAAATTTTCTGTATAAAAAAAATGAGATCTGAGTAGCTTAGATGAAATTTTTTTTTATATAAATTAATGATTTATTTTTTCTGGACTGGTTATTGACTTCCAGCTTGCTCTTATTCTCTAGTGATTATATACCTTGTTTACTTGACCAAAAACTCTCTTAATTCTTCTTTTGTTTTTATTCTCTTTAATCTTTTTATTTTTTATTTTTGTTAATCTTAAGTGGATCATGAAAGTTTATATAGAGTAGTTTTCCAAAAAAAAAAAAAAGTAAATTATAGAGTATTTTGATCATTTTTCTAAATCCTTGCAATTAATTTAATCATTAAAATTAGTTTTTAATTCCTTCTTGATATATTATTATATACATATAGGATAATTAACTTAGTTTATTAATGTGATTATTTTATCACTCATTTATTTATAAGGATTGAGTGAATAATTGGTATGTAAGTTTATTACCCATTCTATTCTTTTTAGGGTTAATTACTATTTCTTCATATAAAATCATATAATATACTAAATTACTCATGATCTTTTAAAAATATATTAACTCTCTCCTGAAAAATGTCTCGTTACACTGATACCCCTTTAGTTTAATTTTTCTGTTAATCAACTCTAAAATAGTCAATAAGAGCAGTAAAAAGATAAAAATGTCTTGCTATTTATTTTTAATTAATTACTTTTTATTTTTATTTTAAAAAATATTTTTTAGGGTTAAAAAATACATTTTCATATTTTTTTACAAATTTAAAAATAAAAGTATTTTTTAAAAATATTTCTTATTTTATTTTTAAAAATAAAAAATTTGAAAAGAAAAAATAAAAAATATTTTTTATTTGAATTTTTTTTTCTTTTTCTTTGTAAATTTTTCAAAAAATATGACAATGAATTTTTTAACTCTAAATTTTTTTTAAAAGTAAAAATAAAATATAATTAATTAAAAATAAAAGGCAATATCATTTATGTATTTTTACTGTTTTTATTGACTATTTTAGAATTTACTAATAGTTAAATTGGATAGAATGAAGTATTAGTATAATAAAATATTCGTTAATAAGAGTTAAAGTATTTTTAAAAAAATCAAATAAAATTTAGTATATTAGATTATTTTACAGGAAAAAATAATAATTAACTTTTTTTTTTATGTTCATAAATAAAAAAAATTTCTTAGTTATAAATCTTTTAATTTCAGAATTAATAATCGACTTTCTTTAATAAATTAAGAGATGAACTTATTGATTAATTAACTGAATTAATGTAATGTAGACGCAGGACCTAATTAAGGGGTGAGCTATAGCGCACTATAATTAATTGGAGAGTCAACTAACTAATAGTAGAGAGCCCACTTGGCTTATTCTCAGGGTTCATGAAGTTTTGAAACTTACTTCATTTATTACATATAATCAGAAATGAATGACCTTTCTGATGTGTAATCGCACTTGATGGTGGTGAACAATTCAGGATCTTCGTTCTTTTGGTATAAAAAAAACATTCAAAGGGTGGAGAAACGATCTCATAATTCTAGAGTTACTAGAGGACATGCTGTTTTATCTATAACATAAAGTAATAGTACGTACTATTCATTTTCACCTCAGCCGCCATAACCCTAAAGTCACTGGCTCATTGCTACTAATTTTTGTTTTCATTTTGTATATATATATATATATAGAATCCAATAGCTCTTGTTATAGTATCACTTGGCAACTACGCACGTGCTCATCCATGCCGGCCACATGCACAATGGTAATCAGCAATCTTGAAAATTAGATATAATAATGGAATATAACTAGGGTAATCCAACCCACACGTTTATTTGGTAATCAACGAATATCATACTTTTGTTCAAAAACGAAAAACCAAAGTTAGGGCTAGAAAATAATTTATAAATCTAATTAATTATTTAACCTAACTTAGGTATTTCTTCATAGCTTTTTTCTTTTTCTTTTTCTTTTTTATTTTGTCAAATTGACCAAATAACGTTTAAGATTTATTTAGATAAGTATTCAGTTGAAATGAACTGAATTTACATTTAAATTTTAAATATAAAATAGTAAAAAATTAAACATGCTGATAAATTATAAATATTCAATTATTTCAAATGACTAACTATACAAAATAAGTCCTTATATTAAAATTTAATAATTTTTTTTTGCCTACTTCAAGATCGTATTCTTATCTCATAAATAATAACATTAATCCTCTTATATTTCAACAATTATCGCTAAACTAATAAAAACTATCATAATAGTGAATGAGAGAACTTAAATCCTAAATTATTATTCCACACTTTTTTTTTTTTTAAAATGACACTAACGTATAAGCATTCAAAGAGATAGATAATCCAATAATTAGGATAAATCAGTTTTTAATATCCAAGCTGTCTCTAAAAGATTAAAAGTTGGCTTATATATGTTTGTAAAAACCGAAATAACATAGGAAAACAAATCAAGACAAAACAAAATTAAAATAAAAAGTTTAAAATTGGTCCAAAACTAAAAGTGATTCTAACAATAATCTAAACGATTAATTTTAGAGGTCAAAATATGCTTCTATGCTCTTAGTAAGATGGGAACATCATAAAGCTTGAAAATTAGTACATAAGATGAGACTTATAACTTATTTTAAATAAAAAGTTATGACACATTATAAAATACTTCTAGCTATTTGGACCTTCGTTTTATTTTTACTTATCTAAATAATTCAGAAATTCATTATTAATATTCTCCGCATAAAAAAGAATTATAATTAAATTAATCATATGAAATTTAATTGATATCTTGTTCGCAATTTTTAAAATTATTTCCTTTGCAATAATATATAATCAGACTAAATTTTTGATATCTTCTTTGCAAGTTTTAAAATTCTTTCTCTTGCAATAATATATAACTGTATTATTTCAAGACTTAAAGAGTCTAAAAGTTGAAATTAATTTGGATATTCATAAGTGCTGACCATGAAAAATTATTTTCTATATTGAAGTACGTAAATCTAATTAAATAAAAATATATAAAATAAAAAAATATTAATTAAAATATCATATTATTTACTTATTTAATATATGAAATAAATTAATACACTATGTGTAGAACGAATTTTAAAATGAGTACTAAATACTAAAAGCGGTTTAAAAATCTAGGGGTTGTAAAGGTAGAGGCATAAGTTAGAAAAATAGTTTTTGGTGGATGTTATGAAATACATATATAATGTGAAAATAATATAGAGCCGAAGTTTTGTATCCTATTTTGTGACTGCTCGTTTTAGAAACGGATTTATATATATTTTTGTTATTTCTTATTCACATAGGTTGGTAGGTGGCTTTGAATTCCTGAAGAATTCCTTGTGCTATAGGGGCTAGCGACCTATGGCTCTTCAACTCCTGCTCCTCTAGTTTTTATTACTATCTGTCTTAAAATAAATATTTTATTTTTTTTAATATCTCAATTTAATTATTTTATTTTAGAGATATAACTTGATTGTCTCTTCATATATATATAAATGAGTTTAGTTTAAAAAATATTATCAGCCTTATATTGCAAGTTCAAACTCCAGCTTTATATATATATATCTTTAATTTATGAAAAAAAAATACATCTCAAAAAAAAATAATTAAAAAAATTACAATCTAAATGAATATAAAATTAATTTTACCTCTAAATTTCATTAATAAAGTTATTAGAGTAATAATATTCAGTTCGACAGCTGTAATTGCCACATCAATGAAAAATTTATTTTAACCAAACGAAAATTTTTCTCCATATTGAAGAAATAAACAAACCTCTATAAAAAATTACAATTCCAACTATCACAAATGAAAAACACACAAACAAAATAAATATAAATATAAATAAAAAAAAGTATATATAATATTAAAATTTTATTTAAAATAGTAACAAACAATCAAAGATAAAATATATATTACACCGTCTTCAAATAATCGAGATCAAGCAAAGACAATAACAAAAAATAAAAGAAATAATAGGCAGTAAGATAAATAAATAAATAAATAAAAAGAGAGAGAGAGAAAGGCAGAGAAAAGGTGACGGTGATTAAAGTAAAATACTAAATTATTGCCATTTAGGTTTTTGTTTAAACTCCAGCTTAATCAAACAAAAAAAAATAACACAATTAATTTGAAACTCATAGATTAATTATATGCTAATATATAATATGAGGAATATAATAATTACTTATGAGATTAATATAGTAATTAATTACTTAAATTATAAATTTATATTATAATTAATATATTAATATGTTATATTATTAATAATTAATTTATAATTTTAAATAATAAATTAAATTTACTTAACCTAATTGAGCGATTAAAAACGATTATTGAGGAATGATGAGGATTTATCAAGGATTTCTTGGGATGGATGATTCAAAATATGAGTGCCTCAAATCTAACATGGCGCAGAACACGGGTTGAGAGGGGTTGCTGTGTTTTTTTACACAGCAACTCTTCATGTGACTAATTTTTACTATTTAAAAAATTTTAAAAAAATTTTAAAAAATTATATTTTGATAGTGTTTGATGTAATTAATCTATTGATGTATTTTTCATTCTAAACAAAAATTATTTGGACTGCTAAAAGTGTATTAGAAATTTTATATATTATATTTAACGGTTTAGATTTAACGTATTTCTAATACATTTTTAGCCGTCCAAATAATTTTTATTTAGAATGAAAAATATATCAATAGATTCATTACATCAAACACTATCAAAATATAATTTTTTAAAATTTTTTTAAAATTTTTAAGTAATAAAAATTATCCACATGAGGGACTGCTGTGTAAAAAAACACAGCAGCCCCCCTCAACCCGCAGAACACGGCATTTGCCAAGTAATTTGCTGCCTTGTTGCCTTCGCAATATCTAAATAATAAACGTCAGCCACTTTAATTATAGCTACAAAATTAAAACGCAAAATTATACAAACATTGAAAGTAAACTTGCCTCTTATATAATTGAAAAATTCTTGCATATATATTTTATATAAATTCTTATCTCATATATTTAAATTAATAAATAAAAAAATTATTTAATATAATTATTATATTCATTTTTCTCAGTAAAAATATATTAATATTATTTTTTATTACAAATAAAATTATATCATTAAATTGATATACCCTTATAATTAATTTAAAAATAACATTATATTCAGAGCTGAAATTGTTAAGATCAGAGCAAAAATTATTATTAACTTTTCAATTCATAAAATTATCCTTATAATTATTAATGCTCTTGACTAGCTTTTCATATCTTAATTTATTAATTTCAATTCTATTATTTTCCAGTTTTCCTATGTAAATTTTAACTGATTATTTTTATAAATATATAATAATTAAAATATAGTATTTACTAATTTCATCATATATTAACTAATAACAAAATTTTAAAATTAGATTAAAAATTAAAATAAAGTATTAAATAATATATCAAATTGAAAATTTCAACGTTTTACCTTTTTTTTAAAAAAAATACTATCTTGTTTTTCTGTATTTATTTACTTATTTTTGTTAAAAACATTTAAAATGTCTATTTTTTTTCTGAAAAAAATAGTTGATATTAATAATTTTATAATCATTTAAAATCTATGTATTTAATTAATTTCATAAATTATTATGAGAAAATATAAAAATATTTTTAATTTATTTGTGAGTATTTATTTTTATTTTATTTACAAGTATTAACTAGAGTAAATATATAAAATATTATGAAATTTATAATATAATTAATTAAATTACTTTTACATTTATGCTGGTAAATATAACTTTTTTTTTTATTTTTAAATTTTAATTATTTATAATTTTTCAAAAATTTTAATTTTCTTATTTTATTTAATATTAATATTTTTTGCATGTTAATATCTTTCATTTTAAAAATATATGTGGAAAGTAATATATTAAAAAGGAAACAATCTAATTACTAGTTATTAATAATATTTCAAAGATATATAAGGTAATTTTAGCATATTTAGAATAAGGATAATTTGATCAATTAAAAAGTTACAAACAAATTTTGCTATAATCTTAATAATTTATACTCTCACAATAACACTACCCTAATTAATTTAATTACCCATTAATATATAACTTAATTTAAACTCTCTCCCTTTCCCCTTGTACGTACCATTGTAAAAGAAAACACTTGAATTAAACTGGTAAGCTATGATAAAGTCAAGATTTGACAAAATGGAAATATTTTATTAACTAGCTATCGTCTTAGCTATTAATTTTTTTTATTCATGGTAAATATAACCCTTCTTATGTATACTAACCTCTTATTTGATCTAAATAAATTTTATAAAATTTATTTCTAAATTTATTTTAAATTTAAATTCATTTAGAATTATAAATAATTAAATATGTGAAATTATAAATAATTAAATTAAACCATATCAAAATAGTTAATATTTTTAAATAAATTTCATAATTTTAAACTAATAAATTTAAGAAAACTATAATATACCTATTAACTTTAATTTTTTACATATGCTATTCATCATAAAGAAAATTAAGTAAATAAATAATATATTTACAAAGGTATTTTTAACTAAGTGAAATATTAAAATAAATTTTAAAAGTATATCAAAAATAATATTCATTTCATTTGAAATGAATTTTATATTTATTATTTAATATATCAAACATAAAATTTTATTTACAAATAAAATAAATTTTTTTAATATAACTAAACCAAACATAGCATAAATATTTAATAATTTTACACATATTTTATTTATAAAAAGAGTACCTTAGTCATATGTATTTATTTTTTCTATATAAGTATTTTTTTCTTATAATAGACGTTATTTAATAATCTTTTTAATTACGTGTAGATAAATAAAAAATAAAGAATATAAATTAATATTTTAAAGAATTGCAAGCACAATATAAATAATTTTCTTTTTCCCATAAATTTTTCAAAACTCACTTGAATTTGAACCACTTGAATGTCATGTTGGATTTTTTATTTTTTATTTTTCACTTTTTTAATGAACTTCCTTCAATTAGTATACATAGAAACAGCCGAGACAAGACAACCTAATTGGACCTACTCAATGGAGAAATAGACCACATTTCGAACGTGAATTTTTTATTTTTTTAATTTTAATATATATAATATTTTCATATTTCACAATCACATTAGTGGTATGGTATAATGATGATTCTGAAGACTTTTTTTTTTTTCGACGACTCCCAGCATCCAACTCGACATATGACATGTTCTTCGTTTTTAAAGAACAATTTTACTTAATATTTTCTATATAGCATGCACACCCATTTCTCCAGTTCACATCTATCTTATTCAAAGTTGTTACAAAATATCTAGCAATCATTGGATTTATTCTTTTATTTAATTTTATTTTGTAGGTTTAAGAGAAATTAATTTATCATAATTTGAAGTGATTTTCAACTTATTACAAAAGTTACAGCTGTCATTTTAACTTAACAATATGATAAAGAAAAGTGGGAACATATATATAGTATACAACAGGCGTAGCTAAGTATTTTTTTTTTTTTAAATATAATTTCAATAAATATGTAAATTATCCCAAAAATTAATTTATGTATCCATTTGTATTTTAAAAAAAAATTATTACGTTATATTTAGTTCAATTTTATTAAAAAAATTATTTCATTTATAAATAAATTTTTATATTTAGTATATTAAATAATAAATATAAAATTCATTTTAAATGAAATGAATATTGTGTTTGGTATAATTTTAAAATTTATTTTAATATTTCATTTGATAAAAAATACACTTATAAGTGTATTATTTATTTATTTTATTTTTTTTTCAAAAATTTCATATTATATTAATAAAAATACATTTATTTAAAACTCAATTTAATATTTATTAATAATATCTTTTTATATATACTATTTTTTCAAAAATAAAATACAATTTTGGCCATAAATAATTAAATTTATTAAGGATTTTGTATTTGTGAAAGAATTTGAAGAGTATAAAGTAAAAAAATATAATAAAAATTAAAAAGATATAAGATATAATCAAAATATATAAAAAATAAATAAAAATAAAAAAGAAAGAAAAAGTAAAACATGAAGGGATCAGAATAAACAAAATTTTACAGAAATATTTAAAAAAAATATGGAGTTAAGCAAAGGCTCCACCTTATAATCATGGCCCATCCCTAATAAAAAAAAATTGATATATAAATAAAAATAAAAATAAAAATAAATTGTGTTAAACAAATAAAAGTGTCAAATTTATAACCGATGCATTTTTATTCATCAAAATCTAAAAACTACAATATTAAATTTAATAAGGATATTTTAATTTTTTAAAATTTATTGGTTTAAAATTATAGAATTCATTTGAAAATACCAACTATTTTGATAGGATTTGATTTAGTTATTTTCAATTTCAAATATTTAATTATTTAAAATTATAAAAGAATTTGGATTTAAAATAAATATAAACTTATAAATTTATAAATAAATTTTATAAAATTTTATGGAATTCATTTATATATATATAAAAAAAAAGGTTAGTTTCAACTTCTGGGTATCCTAATAATAACATTTGATTTCAATAGCTAAATTTATTTAATTTAGAGTTTTCTTTTCTCATATTATAGCTTATTTTATTTTATATTTTGATTAAATTTTCTTTTTCCTTTTTAATATTATGGGATATATCTCCTAAATAGTTTTACTTTATTATTAATCTATACATTGCAATAAATATTATAATTAACAATATTAATTTGATATTAATTATTAACATACTCCTTTAGTTTTAAATTGATAATCCATTATTTTTTTATCCATTCCAAAAATTTGTCCACTTTCCATTTTTAATTGTTGATTTTATAAGGAAATTTCTATATTACCTTTTGCTAGTTATATTGATTAGTTATATAATTAATATACGTATATTGAACAAAGTGTATAAAATTAATGTGTTATTATTAAGAAGTTAGATTATTTTAGTAAAATTAAAATGGACTAACAATTTAAGACGGATGAAATATGTTAAAATTAACAATAAACATATATACTAATTACAACAATAAGTTGATAACATTATTAAATATATAGGCGTTCTCCTCTATTTAATCATGATTTGTCAAGTTAAGTAACTATATAAATTATTTTTGTTTATAAATATGTATGAAATTTTATTGAGCAATAATAAAAAAAAATAAGAATAAAATTTAAAAATAATAATTAATGCCTCTTTGAATTTTAAAGTTACTGTAAAATTTTAATAAATTAATATTGTTAGAACTCATAAGTTTTATTAATTAAAAAAATATTAATTAATCGAGTATTAATTTAGTTTATTAACTCAAATCGGGACCGTAAAAAATTATTATATAATAAAAATTATTAATTTATTGAATATTAATTTATAGAGATTTTATTGTATATAAATCAAAATAAATAAATGAATAAATTTTCTAAAAAAAAAAGGAGAATTACCTTTCACATTAATTTTTGATGTTTGGAAAATTAAAGAAAAATAGTCAAAAGGAATAAAATTAAGAAAAATGCTAAACGCACTGCATAGTTTAATTGTCTTACCAAAACATAACTTCAATCAATTAATTGAGATACCCGCTAATCAAGCAAAGCCAAATGAAAAAAGAAAAACAAGAACTTTGAAACATTTGGTCTCCTCAAGAATATTGCATCATTGCTATACTTATGACCCTAAAATTTTCAAGACAAATCTACTAATAACTTGCCGACCTTTAGTTGTATATTATCTTGAATTCAAAGCATATTTTACATGTCAAGTCCTTAATGCTCCCAAAAAAAAAAAAAATAAATAAAAAAAAAAATAATAAAAAAATTCAGCATTAATTTTATCAGATTTTAACTCTAACGTTTCTTCTTAATGTAGTCTCATATTATTAATTTAAAACACCAATTATTTTTTTTTTTTTTAACATGTGATTGGATTAACATGTCCTTTAAAAAAAATTAATTATATTCGTGCGGATGCTAAGTGCCATGTCGAGCAATTAATAGACAAATTTGATATTAAAATTAGCTAATTAATTAATGTAGTCTCAAAATGAAATGCTGTCTTTGTATAATTTCAAATTAAAATGTCGTTAAGTCTTGCTATAAATAGTTTTGACTCTTCTGCCCCATAGATTATTATATAATTTTTAGTTATCATGAAGAAAATTAAATTGAATTGATATACAGTTGAAAACACAGACCCTTGAAATTGAAACACTTGAAGAAGTATGGGTTTTAATTATTAATATCAATGTCATATGAACTAAATACTATATCGTTGAATTAGCCATCATAATTGCATTTCTAATCATTCATCATATTGTGAAAGTAGTTTAGTCAATAGCATCAATTTTTTTTACAAGATTATTATATAAAAATAAATGTAAAAATCTAACTAGAAAAGTTGTTAGAACTAAGGGGTGAAAATAAAAATTTTGGGATAAATATAAAAAATAAGAATTAATTATAGAGGTAGTTATAATTTTTTTTTTACCCATTTATTCAATGAAAAATAATCTGAAGAGATCTCTAGGAAAATGTTTTTATTTTATTAATAAGTTAAATGAATAATAATTTTGATATAAATTTGAAAGAGGCTTTTTGCCCTAAAAAAACTGTATGTAATTACAATAAGCACTATTATAATAATATTGTATTGATTCTAAGATCAAAATCCTTCTTTTTCTATTATCACTAAGTAGTTTGTAAATTATTTCACCAATTGACATTACTTTCCAAAACTTACTTACAAGCCAACAACTTTATAAGCAGAAGGAAGATCTTTTTCCTTCTTTTTTTTTTTCCTTTTAATTGATTTTGGGTGCTTAATGTTACAGAGTTATCTTGCAAACTCAAATTGAATGCATTTGTTTTTTTTCTTTCACTTAATAAAATCTCTGACTTGCTTAGGAAAAAAAAAAGTTAAATGAATATAACAAATTAATGAAGAAAAATAAAATATTCGAGAAGGAAATTATTTTATTCCTTTTTAATTTGTTTTTCACAAACGGCAAGAAGATTAATTACTACAAAAGCATAGCACAAAAAGATACAATTTAGAAATCATTCCATTCTTTATATATTTAACAAACTAGATTTTTTTTAAAAAAATTAAACCTGATTTTACTTCTCACTTTAATTTATAAATCAAGTTCTCAAAATTTATATCGTGATATCGATTGATTTTAAAAATTTAATGATAAAAAATGATATGGTTAAAATTTTAAATTTATATTTTTTAAAAAATATTTGATATGCTAAAAAGAAAAGAAAATATTTATACGATAAAAAAAATAAAATAAGAATTACGATATATAAAAAGTCCCAAATCCATATGATAAGATTATTAATTTACCTGAAGAACTAACTTTTTATTGAGAAATGACTGAAAAAAGGTGGCTATTCTAAGCCATCACAATACAGCTTATGATGAAATTACAAGTTGAAGTTGTGCTTGAGATCCTATATATTTTAATTCAGAGGGTGCTGGTCCAAGCCCAAGCCACAACTTCTAATGAATTTTCAAGTTGAGCAATTGTATTTTACGATCTTTATATTTTAATTAAGGTTGAACTTGAAAAGTTACCTCAAAAAAAGGAAATGGTTGAACTTAAAGTTAGGTCCAAACAAATTTGGGCCGACCCATTAATGAAAAAGAAGGCAATTCTGTTTTACTCGTAGAAAATCTATAATAATTATTTTGATATATTTATTTCTGATCGACTTTCAAACTTAAAACTTCTGAAAATAAGTATAAATTAATAAATTTATATATTAATATCATGGGAACATAATTGGATTAGTTCTTACTCCTAAGCTAGACAAAAAATTTTAAGTTTAAACTTCCTAATAAGTTAGAAAATTTTTACGTTTGAATCATACGACCCCTTATTAAAATTAAGTATTTTTTTACAAAAAAAAAAAAAAAAAAAGTGTTACCTTGTTCAACCTCCCAGTTCCATGGTTTCAGCAAATCTCTAATTATTGAATCTGATTCAGAAAATGCAGTGAATTGGGTTACTGACAATACTGACAATCTATCTCCATGGAAATTATGGGAAACAATCACTTGTATTCATGAGAGATGCAACTTTTTTCCATCAGTTTCATTCATTAATATTTCCAGGAAAATAAACTCAACAGCAGACACATTGTCTAAATCAGCAGTGGGAAGAAAAGAAGACTTTGTCGCCTGGCTGTAACCCCTGTATTTTGGCTGATTTTCTGCACTTCTATTGAGGATGAACTCTTTTGCTGTGTTCTTTATTTTTCTGTTGTTAGTTGAACTATGTTGAGTCGACTTCTTGCCTTTTGTTTTCCTTTTATGTTGGCAGCTTGCAGTTATGCAAGCTGTCTTAATTATATTAATAAAAAATTCTTACTTTATAAAATAAAAAGTTAATTTTTTTATAACTTTTCTATTTAGTTCTCGTATAAATTATTTCACATAAAATAATGCATATATTACATATAATTAATAAATTTTCAATTTCTTTATTTCGATATACCTCTATCTATCTCAAATAAGAGAGCCTAATTATTTTATCCTACATCTAGATGAGGATTATGTCAGTGATTATACGTAGAATTCTATTATCGAGTTTCAATGACATTCCAGGTAAAAAACTAATTATTTTATCCTACATCTAGATGAGGATTATGTCAGTGATTATATGTAGAATTCTATTATCGAGTTTCAATGACATTCCAGGTAAAAAAATAAACACAAGTACACCATAATTATATGTCATAAAATTAAGTTGAAACGTTATATTACAAGCATAAGTACTTATATTATTCCACCTCCATGCTTCCCTGTTTGCTTAATTATAAAAGCATAAATACATATGTATAGCTAGAGAAGCACTATATATATATAAGTCATATATATATATATATGCTTATCCTTTACAAAGTTTACATCACGTAGTAGAGAGTAGAGAGAGAAAAAGGTACATCATAACAGAGAAGGAGTTACATATATATATATATAAGGTGTACTTCAGAAATTAATCAAACTTGGCATGCAATTGATTGGTCTCCATCTCCATCAAAATGCATATTCTCTTTCTTGTGCGCACCGTTTTCATCAACGTTTGGGTGGTGGGGAGATACTACTTCTGCCACCTCACAAGTAATGGTACTCAAATTCACATCATCAACACCATTACTAGTAGTCATATTTTGAGGTAATTTATTGTCTTCTAATACCCTCCCCGTGTTGTAATTCTTGTAAATTACATAAAGAATCATCTGAACTATTGCAAATGTTAAGCCAACTACGTTTGGTGCCTGAGATGAAATAATATATCATGTTAAATAATTAACCACTTAATCAGTTAACAAATATAACAAGAGAGGGGTTTTTTTTTTCTTTATTAATTAGACTAACAACCTTTAAATCTTAACCATTAGATTGAATAAAAAAAATATTTAAATGAAGGTTAGATATAATACATAACTCTCCCCTAACAAAATAAATATTATATATGCTTATTGTACTACATATATTATTAAGGATCTTAATTATCATGCACATCTTGTACATTAGCTTTATTCAATATTAAAAATTCTTATTCTAAAATATATATATAAATATATCCAAAGTTTTAAGATTCTAAGTGATAAAGGGAGATATCATTTTCAGGTAATAGGTCATTAATTAAAGTTTGCATATGAGATAGAGCACTTACAGCAATACAGTAATCCTTTAATAGTATTCCATACAAAAACCACATAATAGCACTGAGTGAGAGAAAAAATGATAGGTAAAATGGCAAGAACTCCACACTTTTAGTTCGTATCACAACCCTCTGCAAAGTAACAATTAATTAAATATATTATATATATATATATATAATATGATTTTTGATATTAATAACATATATAATACTTAATAATTAGTTACTAATGATGTCTGGAAGTGGGCATCACAAATAAAATCATGCATATATAATTAAGAAAGAGGAAAATAATAATTAAAATAAGGGATCAGATTGGAAAGGAAGGCAAAAGACCAAAAAGGAAAGAAATAAAGAATGTGAAAAAAAACTTACGATAATGCTTAAAGGTGCTGCAAATACAAACACAGAAAATGTTACACAAATCCATCCAAGAACTTGAATTCGAACAGATCCTTTTGCAAGGAAGTGGGAAAGAAGAAGAAGCAAGCAAAATCCCCCAAAGTTTAACAAAAGAAGCATCCTCAAAGTAGATATCTGCATATATATGAAATTAATTAAATCCAATATCCAATAATAAATATAATTAGTTTAATTAAAATTAAAATTCTTAAATAAAGAGAATTATGATCATTAATAAATAATCATATTAATTAATTTAAGTAGTACCCTAGCCTGCTTGGGTGCATAGGCAATGAAGAGGGAAATGTAAACGGCTTCAATGAAACAACCGAATGAATTAATAGTGGCGAGAAGGAAAACATCAGACTTGATGGAAGCATAGTAAAGCCAAGCCATAGCACTGAATAGTGACGCCACATATGGAAATGAATGAAATCCTTCTGTTGATTTCTTCTTACAAACCCTTATGAATGTTGGTCTGCAAAATACAATTAATTTCATTAGAAATGATGATGATGATAATAATATTCCTTGCTAAGAAATTAAAACATATATATATATATGCATAATTTGAAATAACTAGCTAGTTAATTTTAGGCAATTTAAATAAATATGACTTACATTGGAGCTAGAAAAACCACAAAGGAGGTGATGTTGCCTACAAAATTGAAGGGAAAAAATTATATTGTTTAATTTATACAGTTTTTTATATATATATATATTAGAAATAATTAACTTGAAACTGTAAGTATATAAAGAAGCAAATTAAGGAGAAATAATTGTCAAAATTATGTATCAATCTCTTTATTTACCTAGAAGGCCAAATGCAAAAACTAAATGATTCTGAGTGGAAATCAAACCCATCTCTATGTTTTTTTTTTTCTCTCCCTCTCTCTCTCTAAAAGAACAAGGATTTGAAGGTGGAAGCTAACCCTAGCTTAATTAATAGCTTTCTCTCATCCAAGACATGTTATGAAGCCAAAGGCACAAAGAATGTGACATATTTATAGACAAGTATGGTGCATGAGGACTAGAATGTCTATAAATGATTGCTATTTGGCTATTTGGTAGCTAACTCTCTTGGTGTACCAAAATTGTGTACGTTAAGTGCCAACTCAACTAATATGACATGTATATTTACATTTTAGTCCGTTTAACGGTTAGTGTATATCTCAATTCAAATAAAATTTTAAGTTAAATTTTACTTTTTTCATTGTAACAATAATAATAATATAATTTATATTTATTGTTTGGATAAATTATTATTTTACATGACTTACTTTATATTTTTAAATTTTACTTAAATTTAAATTTTATAATTTTAAAAAGATGTGATATAAGCACTCCTTAACAGGTTCTTGACACTCTTATTATTATTTTTATTTATATAATTGACTATAATGCACTCTAATTCTCATCATGTATATTTTTAAAAAATTTTTCTAAAAAATTTTAGTACTCTATATATAATAGGTTTTAGTTGACTTTATAAATTACTTTCAAATTCTTAAAATTAGAATGCTATTATTAATTTTCAAATTTATTTCTAAATTTTTAACACATGTTTAATATATAATTTTAGAAATTTGAAAGTGATTTATGAGGTTAAGAAAAAATTATTATAGCGTATTAAAAAAAAATTCTAAAAATACTTGTATATGATCAGCATAAAAAAAATATTATAATCAATTATAAAAATAAAAATAATAATAAGACTGTCAAAAACTTTTAAAAAAATGACTTTAATTATAATAATAAAAATTAACCTTGATTTGTACATACTTACGTTACATATATTCACAAAAGCATAGCCTTTTCCCGTGCAATACTCTCCCTTTCACGTAAGCAAAACCTTTTTTATTTATCATCATTTTCTATAGGGTTTGGCCGTTTCTCATTGCAATCCCATTTGTCATTACTATTAAGCACAAACCGTCAAATTCCTTCAGTCCAATAGCTCCACTAATGTCTGATTATTGCATGGATTTCTCATGCCCTTCTCATCAATCCATTTGACAAGTGTAATTATAATTTATAAAAATGACTTAACTTTATTTTATTCCTATAATCGCACTATTGCACATATGAAATTATTGTTATTATTTCTAATGTTATCTCATTAATTCTCTTAATATTTTAGTTGATTAATCATCAAGAAAAATAATGAAAATTTGTTGTTGCGGTCTATCTCATGTAGCTTTTGACTGGCACGCGTGAACAGGACATTCAAACTCTGCTTCTTATTGTTACATGTGGCACCAATTTGTGTTTCTTAAAATTATACGCATCTAGCTACTTGGCTTCTTGCTATAGATATAAGTTCTATGCCATCTAATATATTAATAGGAAGGAAACTGTTAGGATTTAAATTTCACACCAAATAATTACTCAATTATATTAAAAATAAAAATATCTTAAAAACCAAATTAAATTTTATAAGTAATTCATAGTTAATTTAATTAAGTGATAAAGTCATCAAATTATATTAAGCTGATAAATATTAAGATTCAAATCTCACTAATGTTAAATCCTCTCTAATATTAAAAGGAAATTTAAATTTCATAATTAAACAAGAAAATATTATAATTAATAATTTATTTTTAACCTAAATTGAAAAAAATAAATATTAATATATAATATAATACAATATTGAAAAAAAAAAAAAGGTAACCTGAAATGCCATTGATACAACAAGTACAAAGAAGAAAAAGTGATATATATAGAATAATAGTTAGGATTGGGAATGACAAGTTATAATGGTAAATTAAGATGGTCTTAATTTGAAGTGTGGTAGGTGAAGAGTAGAATATAAAGACCACCTGAATTGATGATAAGATAATATTGCTTTAAGTATATCTCTCATGAATCACGATCGATCTGATGAATAATTAATAAAGATTAGCTAATTAAATCACTTATGATTAGTATAATATAATGGGAGCTTATTTTAACAATTAAGAGAATAGATCTTTGTGTGGCTATACCAGTGAGTTACTATAGTGGTATGCACGTGTGAAATTTATGGGATACGAGGTTTCATTGTTGTAATAAAGAGTTAATTTTAGAAAGTGAAATTTAATCCTAAGTGGGCATTGAAAGAAACTTGCACTATTGACGCGAACTACCTTACTTTTCAGTTTTAAACCCTTTTCTCTACCTATTTAATTTTACTTTCTCGACTAATTTTAGCATGTTATTGGCGACAAGTACAATCAGAGGCTTCTTTTTATAGTACTTTATAGGCTTCATTCATATGTATTATTATTATTAATCTAACAATTTCATTAGTGGATGTCCCAATCTGTTAGTGAAGAGTGAAGACTTCTCAAATTGTATATTTAATGGCTTACCATTCAAAAGTACTGGTTAATGTGTCAATTATATATATATTATTTATCTCTTTTTTTTTTTTTTTTTTTTTGTTGAACCTAATTCCAATGACGCAATTAATTAAGAAGGGGAATTATGAATTTAAATAAAAATATAAATTATGATGGGAGGCTTCTGAGTCCAGAACGTCCCAAAAAAAAAAAAATTGATGTTATTGAATATGATTAACTGAACACAGGTTTTTTCATCTTTAAACTCTAGACTTGCTATAGAAGATAAAGGGAAATAGCAAATAAGATAAATTATTCATTTGATTGAGAGTTAATTTATTTTTCAACAATCTGACATGTAAAAAAACAAATTCTAAAACCAAGCTCTTGATGAAAATAAATTTAACACTTTTTGATAAGGTCACGAATAGTTTTTATAATGTAATTTTACTTTTGTTGTTGTTTATATTAGGATTAATTATGATTTCCCTCATATAAAATTACTCAATATATTAACTTTTTCTTAACTTTTCAAAAATATACTAACTCCTACTAACGAATGTTACAATATACTATTAGATCATCATGTTTAATTTTGCCGTTAGTAAATCCTAAAATAGATAACAATGACAGTAAAAAAATAAAAATGTTCTTACTTTTTATTTTGAATTAATTACATTTTATTTTTACTTTAAAAAATATTTTTTAGATTTAAAAAATTTATTTTCATATTTTTTAATAAATTTAAAAATAAAAATATTTTTTATTTTATTTTTTAAAAATAAAAATAAAAAATAAAAAATATTTTAAAAAAATTACTTTTTATTTTTAAATTTGTCAAAAATATAAAAATAAATTTTTTATTTGTATTAAAAAATTTAAGAAGAAATTATTTAATTTCTTCTTAAATTAATTTTTTAAAATAACTAATAAAAAATAAAAATATTTTTATTTATTTTTTATTTTCAAATTTATCAAAAAATATGAAAATAAATTTTTAACCCTAAAAAATATTTTTTAAAATAAAAATAAAATGTAATTAATTAAAAATAAAGGGTAAAAATATTTTTATATTTTTACTATTTTTGTTGACATTTTAAGATTGAATAACGGTAAAAGTAGATAAAAAGGTATACTAGTATAACATGACATTTGTCAGTGTGGAGTTAGCGTATTTTTAAAATAACAGAGAATTTAGTGTATTGGGTTATTATATAGAAGGAAATAGTAATTAACTGTTTAAATTAAAAAAATCTTAATTAAATAAAATTAGTCAATTACAAGGAAAATATAGCCAATTTAATAATTTTTTTTATTAGCTTCAAAAATCAAATAATTAATTAAGTTAAAACTTCTATTATTTCTAATTTTTATACTTTCCAAATCAAATACTTCCCTTATTTTTTGTGACAACTAATCTTATTCATAAATTCAAATTTAATTGTGAAGATTTTCTTAGGAAATTTTTATTGACACACGCAATGAGACTATATAAATTAATTTCTTTGAATATGAATTATGAATGGAGAATTATTGATGAAAAATTTGTTGACATAAGTATTATATTCATCGATTTTAGGCAATGAATGAAGAAATATTTCTATAAATAAACTGAAAGGATGACTTCCCTCACAAAAAAAAAAAAAAAAAAAAAACTCTTAAAATATGACTCATTGGTTAATTGCTACAATAAAATCAAAACTCCAAGAGTAAAGTACAATTAACAATGAGGGGCAATATGAATATAAATACGTTGAGGAGCCAAATTTCTACTTTGGTATTTCAGTTTCCTTGGAGATTAGACAACCAAACAAAGCAAAAATTAAAAAGAAGTATAAGCACGAAAATTGATTAGTTAATTTAAGGAAAATAGCCAATTTTATTATTTCTATCCTATATTTTAATAAAGTTTTCTCTATAGAACTTCTATTCTTTTAGAATTCTAGTAATTTATATACACAATGATGAAACAATCAAAAGACCTATCATTTTTCTAGCGATAACATATTTTTATCTTAACTACTGTGATAACATTTTTTAATTTTGACTACCAAGTATATATAAATACTACTTTCAAAGATGATTGCATTGTCATGAAAATTAATTGGAATTCCACTACCACTCAAGAAAGGTTAGTTACACTTTCAAATCTCAAAGTAATGTGTAAAACTAAAATAAATTATAAAATTATTTGCGTCTAAGGGTTAATTACTTTATGAGTGAACGTTAGAATTTCAATTTTATAAAATATTAGATTTTCAATAAGTTTTTAATACATTTTTCACTACACCAAGTAATGTTTTTATAATTTTTTTTTCTCAAATTATGTTTTTAATTATGACTAAATAATTTAATTTATTTTTTAGGAAAAAATAATTTAATTTTTAATCTCCTGATAATTTGACAAATTATATCTATTTATGTTTTTAAAAACTATATCCTTTAAATTTAATATGCCTTAAAACTATTAAATTAGTAACATAATGAATTATGTAATATTATTTTAAATATGATTTAAAAAATTTATTAATTAATATTTATTTATTTTATGTAGATATATTTTTATTAATAATGATTTTTAATAGGTAATATTAATTTATAATATATTATATATAATATTTATTATATATTTAATTTCATTATGATTAATCTCGACTCGACTGCGATCCTCTATTATTATTGGTTTTATGATCGAGTTGAGTTTGAAACTTTTATTTATTAGTTTATCTTTATATTTTCCTTAAAAAAAATTGTTGATGGGAATTGGGATTTCGGTTTTAGTTTCTCTCTATATATATTCATTCAGGGACGAGCCTATAAAATATATAAGACATAAATGCAGACTAAAAAAATGATTGGTCCCCTAAATAACAAAATGGAAATTATGAAGAATTTCTTTTCGGAATCTCCGTGCTGTTCCAAAGCGAGTTCCTCCCACGTCCTTACTTTGCACCGAGACTTGTCATATAATCGGAAGAAAGGTCTCAAAAAAGGAGTCTATTTCCTGGGGGGAGACATTAGTTCTAATTCCAGTAAAGCATGCTCATAAGAAAGAAAATGATCATTGCTGAGGAAATCCCCAGATATCCTATTAAAAATAATAAATAAAGGGCTTAAGAACATGGTCTTGTATTCTATTCATTCGCTCCTTGTTCGGGAACTCTTTCGTGCTTGCTTGGGATTCTTGCTTATCAGTTTTGATGTTTTCAAGATGTATATATATAGAGTTGAAAAATAAATTTAATCTCCAAAATAACTAATTTATTAAAAATATTATATTAAATTATACAAAATGAAATATAAATTTGAATATTGTTATACTCTAAATTTCTCATGTTAATTTTATATCATTTTTTAGATTATATAAAAATGTAAATATTATAAATCTTTTGGATAATATATTAAAAATAATACATAGAAAATTTTAAAATTTGTATTGAAAAAATTTATTATAGAAAAAAATTAAAGCTAAACAATTGAAATACATAGAGTCTTTTCATTTTAAATATTTTGATATTTTTATTTTGATTCTATAATTCATTTTTAATAAATCAAGCAAAAAAATTTATCTATTTTATTTTAATTTTAAGGTGAAAATATATATGAGAAGTGAATGTATTAAAATTGACCCACAATAAATTCATTTTGATTCATTCTTGTATTCGTTATTATTATTATTATTAAAATCTATACTAATATAATGATGATAAACAAATTCTTGTGGTTGTGAATGAATTCTTACCATTTAAACTTCGTGTCATGAAAAATTAGATTTGAAATTAATTAAGGAAATATTCGTTCTACTATTGTAGTAGACATTTGGACAGATTTTGGTTCAGCAATGCAAGTAATAATTAAAACAAATGGATTATTTATATAGAGGCTAATCTTTTTATAGATTGATGATTATATTAATAATGAGCCAAACTTATCATTGAGAAATTATATCTTCCATCAATGCCTGTTAGGCTGTTAGCATTTATAATCTGCTCAGATGTTATTTTTATAATTGTGTTGTTTAATTTAATCTTTGTTTTAGCCCATTTATGTATTCATAATTTGAATTTAGGACTTAGAACAGCCATTCCAAAATAATTTTTCATAATTTAAATTTAAACTCGAATTAATCATAAGGTTATAGTTATAGAATACAAGGCAATTTCACTTAAAAAGAAAAAAATAATAATACAAGTAAATTACTTAAAAAGGAAGTAATTAACCATGGAAGAAGCAAAAAGTTAACGCATTAACTTTGCAGTTTGGATTCTTCAAGTGTTTGTGGGAAAAAGGAAGATAAGATTACCAAACACAATTAATAAGTACTACACTTCAAATCAAATGCGGTTTGGCTTATGTCTAAGCTGTGCCATTTCCATTCATAGTACAAACTACAAAATCAAAACACTAAACCTTAGAATTTCGAGTATACATATAAATATATAATTTTTAATACCCTCACGGTTTTTATCTGTAGCTAGAAATTAAATTAAACAGTAGGTTGGACTTGGTTGAGGGATTCGATAGAGTCACCATTGGGTTTTTTTTGGTCATTTGAATTTTCCTCTTTAGCCACTTCTTTGTCTTCATAAATAGCCATTGAGACTGCATGGATTTGATCATTACTAGTCTTAACCACAGTCGTTCCATCAATTTTTTCTGGTACATTCTTTTCCTCTCTAACTTTCTTCTTGTCCATGTAAATTGAGTAGAGTACCATCTGAATTGTCCCTAATAGGACCCCAAAAATGTTTGGCAGCTGTGCGTGAATTATTTTGATTAAAAATAAAATCTTAATTAATAAAGTTGTTCAACTAGACATAACTTGCATCATGTCAACTAATTACTTGCCAGAAACTAGCTGTATTTTTCTTTATATGTCAAAATAAAATTATTAAATGGGAGAGCACGTAGTGTGAGAATTTGAACTTTTATCTTTACAATTCAATTAAAATTTTCGACTATCGAATTAATTGCATAATGTAACACTATTATATATAAAGACAGAAGAAAACCCACCGCAATGTAGACGTCCTTTAGTAGGATACCATAAAGCAACCACATAATTGCATTCAAAGTGAGGAAAAATGATAAGGTAAATGGCATAAACTCCACGCTTTTTGTACGTATGACCAGCCTCTGCAAAGTGATACACAACAAAATATATCATTTATTCTATCTATTCTCATGGCTAATCAGCCAAATATATATTAGCCAGCACTAATTAATTAATTTTAATTGCAACCAAAAGAACTTAATTAGTAGTATTAAAATCGACTCCAAAAAATTAAAAAGTTATATAAATTTAAATTCGATTCAGAATCTTCCATCTCACCATTATGCTTAAAGGTGCAGCAAACACAACTATAGATAATGCTACACAGAACCATCCGACAATACGCAGCCGGTTGGATCCTTGAGCAAAGAAATGTGCAAGAATAAAAATTGCCAAAAATCCCCCAGCATTCATTAAGAGAAGCAGCTTCAAAGTCAGGATCTGTCATTATAAAAAATATTGACAACTGATAAATGAATTAAGAATATATATATAATCAAATAGGACTTAATAAATTAAGGTTTTAATTTTGTTTGTAATTAGCAAGTACTCTGGTTTTCTTTGGTGAGTAGACAATGTAGATAATAATGTAGATGCTTTCAACCAGACAACCCGCAGAATTGATGCTAAGAAGAAGATAATCTTTGGATTTCAGAATTGCATAGTAAATCCAAAGCATGGCACTAAACAGTGCAACCACATATGGAATTGATTGAAACCCTTCAGTCGATTTTTTTCTATAAACTCGAATAAATGTAGGCCTGCACAATTTAATTATAATTAACTAGTCATTAATTTTTTGTTTAATCACACAAATTAAGTAATAGTACTTAAATTATACTCACAAGGACGCGAGAAACATCATGATGGAGATTATGTTGCCTTGCATTGAATCGATGGCGATAACGAGTTGTAAAAGCAAAAAAATGAAAGAATGAAAGTTAGAAATAATTTTATTTCTTAATCACAGGCATGCAAAAAGAAAACTTGATAATTTTTATGTATGAATTTATATATCTATGTATATATGTGTATACCAAGAATGCCAAAAGTGAATATCCATGGATGGTGAGCTACAGCCATCTTGATCTCTGTTTAGCTTCAGATCTTTTTTTGATCTCTTCTTGATCTTAATAGTTCTGAGCAACACAAATTAATAGAAAGGAAAATTTTAAGAAGAGAAATGAAGAAGAGCAGGTTTGTCAGGTAAAACGTAACCTCAGTCTTAGTTCTCTTCTATAGACTATATACGTACATATATATAATTATAATATGAAAATGCAATTGGGGTGAAATATTACTTATAATTTGCAGAGAGATATACATTAATTCGGATTTTCCATCTCATTTTTTATCCCATATATTTTTTATACGCCACGTATTTTTATCTCATATATTTTTTATACGTCACATTATTTATTAAAAAAATTAACTTTTAAAGCACATTAAAAAAAAGTGATATCATATTTAAAAAAAGTATATGAGATTGGTGATGGATATTAAATAAAACAGAAAATTCGGATTGGATATCAATATGCTCACAAATCATATATGGGCTAGTAAAACCAAATTAATTAAAGGTTAATTAACATGAATCATTCATGTAAAATCTCTCAAGTCCACATCCACAACAGCATTTATTCACCTCACTCTCTCTTAATTAATATTTATTTTCAATGTTAGTTACGACTTAAGTATATAAAGCCACTAATATGATAATGATGTGCACATAAGAAACAACCATATTAATGTTTTTTTTGGTTTTCTTTCTTTTAAGAGCTATCGATCTATGACTATGAATAACGTTAGCTAGCTCAAAGAGGTATATGAATTGTCATTAATTAGACTGTTAATTTTTTTTTATCATTTATCTCTCTGTGCAGTATATTAAAAATTTAAGACGTAAAAGAGAAAAAAAAATTAATAACTATTTTCATTTTAAGAAATTTTTATATATAAAAAGGTACGTGCATTTTACTTGAGAAATTTCCAACTATACTAAATTATATTATGTATATAAGGCAGTATAAGCAAGATATGATGAACTTTAATCATCAATACATATACAGATAATGGTTTTTTATTGGGAGATTTGACTTCTTGCTCAACATACTGCCTTGTACAAACTAGATATTAATCTAACAAAATACTTCTCTATTCAGCTAAAAAATATTTTTTTTTATCAAAAAATTATTGAAAGGGAGAAATGGTCAAATTTTAAATTCTTGACCTCATATATTAAAAGATAAATAAATATTCAGTTATCAACACATGTTGATCCGAGTGATGAGGAGTTTAATTTACTTAAATAAAATATTGAGTTCGAATATTGTAAATGGATAAAATAAGTGTTGAAAGAATTTTATTTTTATGAGTTCTTTTCATATCGAATTCAAATTAATCGAGATTTAATATGCCTACTAGATATCGGAGGTAGCACCAAAAATGAATGTTCTATTCCTTAAATAAATAGATTAATAAATTTTTTCGTATTTTAAATAAGGATGACTGCCATGAGTTATTCTATATAATTTTTTTTTTGCCTTTTATATGCAAATTTTTTTTTTCCTCTTTCTTTGAAAACACATAACGTATATATATGCACACCTCTGATCGATTATTAAGAATATGAGACAAAATGAACCAAATTATGATGTAATTATATATCCTCACTTTGCTCAGTGCTCACCTTCTGTGTTGTGTGTTTCTGAAGTATTTTCATTTGCAGCTTGGAAAAAACTACTAGTAGACATATCACTAAAATGGTATAATTGCACTGACCGAAACAAATTAAATCGAAACTATTTAAGGTTATATAAATACAATCTTTTAAAAAAAAAAAAATTAATAAATTTTATTTTACTAAAAAAATAAATACACGAGTAAAAAATCTTATTTGATAATGATTTTTATTTTTATTTTTCATAATGATGATAACTAAAAAACTATAAGAAATGTTACTTCATTATTTTTTTTAATAATTAAACTAAGGGGAAAAAAAAACTAACAGAGCGTAAATTATTAGTTGCAATTTTCTTTTGATACGATGTATCACTAGACCAAAAATGCAAAGCGTAGTAACAGAAATTGTGAAGGATATATAAACTGAATTTGGTAAAGGAGGTCTAATATTAGTATAAGTTTCATCTTTATGGTGATAATATAGAAGGTAGAGATTTCTAGTAGTAGTTTATTATGGTGGTTATTGCGCGATGATGTGTTACCAACCAAGTCCTAAATTTCTAATAACTTCTACGTCTGAAACTTAAGGTTATATTATTATTTTCATCATTTTTTGGGTTGTTTATGTCAGGCTTATATATTCTAGCCTTTCTCTTTTATTTTTAATATATCAAAATTTAAATGATGAGTAACACAATAGCATATTATTCTTGTATATTCTAACATTTTTAAAGTAGTATATTTTATAGCTTGTAGCTTACTTCTTGAGTTGAAACTTGAAACAAATATATATTGCTAGCCTTTCAAAGGAGAAAACAAATATTACTTAGTTTCTATTAAGCAAAGATATAATGAATTCAAAATAAAAAATAATGCTGTAGTAGGAAGATTAGGTTGTTGAGGGCTTGGGAATATGTGAAAATTTTAAAAAAGATGTTTTTCTTTTCTTTTATAGCAAATAGTTAGGTATAGACATGGGATTCAACACTAATATTGTTGGGGAAGAATAGATCTTCCACACCTAAGTGAGCAATAGTAACAACACAGTAGAATGAATGGTAAAATCAAAGAAAAAGCATAAAATAATATTAAACACACAGGAAAACCAAATTTACATAGAAAACTCTTTAAGAGGAAGAGAAAAATCACAGGGCAAATCTGAAATCTTTTATCCAATATCAAGGGAGAAATACAAGAGATAATACGTAAGTATGAGAAATTTCTTTCAGTAGTTACAAGAGGCAATCCATCTTGAAGATGAGAAAACAAATCCTAACCACTTAGGAAATCATTTCTCTACACTCTCCACTTACCCTTTTTATCTTCTCTCTCACACCTCGTTTACCAAGCTACCACTTAAATATATATATATATATATATATATATATATATCATTTCTTCAAATTTAACTGTTCAGAAAATTTTTATTTATTCAAATTCTGCTTCTTTAATACATCTTTGTTGATATATGAAATGGGATCAATATTCATGTAATTGAATACAAATCACATAATAAATTAAAATTTTCAAAACAGCTTAGTTATGAGGTTAAAAAAAAGAAAGAAATTACGCTTAATTATATTATTGCAATACATATAATTAATTGACAAATTAATAACCAATTAATAAACTCGGTAGTTTTTACTATTCCAACTACTATAAACTCAAAGCCCTGAGAACATAATCCGTGAGAAGATCTATTTGAATATCCCTCTTTAATTTGTTGTCTTCTATTATATAAGATATGAAGATAATAGCACTGTTATAAAAAGATGCATATGGTGTAATGTTGCACAAAAATTGAGAAAAGAAAATGATATTACACCAAAACAATCCATTTCTAATGCTATAATACAAGTGCGCATATTTTAAGCGCGTGCTTGATAATAAATACAATATGACCCTAATCAATTTGTGGATATTATTAGAACTTAATGAAGGAATTACATTTGTGATGATGTAAACTAATTAATCACCTACTAGCATTTTCTGGAAGCTGATGATCATTATTCTTATTAATGTTAATTCATAAGGGATAGAGATTGGACTGTTTCACCAAAAAATGCCAATGCAAAAAGCCATCTGAGTCATAAATGCTATGGTAGCAAAGAAGAATGAGTCTAAAAGGCAGGACAGCTTTAACATTTCTTGAAATGTGGAAAGCTCGAGCTTTATATGAACTTGTGTTTATATTTGGATTTTGGAGCACATGATTTTTCCTAAAATTGCAATGTGTCTGTTTCTTTCTGGTGGTAGATCTCAAGCAAACATCTCACCTGAAAAATTTTGTAAGAAATACATGAGCTCACCACACAGAATTAGGAAAAATTTTGTTTTATATAAAATTAAAGTGAATACATGCCAAAACGGTTCTATGGTGTAGTGGTTAGCACTCTGGACTTTGAATCCAGCGACCTGGGTTCGACTCCCGGTAGGACCTTTTTATTCTTTTAAAATGGGTGTCTACCTTTAGGACCATCTTTTTGTATTAAATATGGTGTTCTAAGCTTAGCCCAAATTGGACCATTGTTTACCCATATCGACCTTGTTACAAAGACCCAAAAAGAAAAATTGGCCATTTTTTATTTAAAATGGCCAATTGGACCTTCTTTTAAAATGGATGTTTACCTTTAGGACCATGTGTTCTAATCTTAGCCCATATTGGACCATTGTTTACCCATGTCGACCTTGTTACAAAGACCCAAAAAGAAAAATTGGCCATTTTTAGTTAAATTTTCTGCTGTGAGAACAGCCCAGTCCAAGTTCTCGTTGCATGATAACTCACTCTTTGGCCCAAATGCCAATGTTCCCAATAAGACCATAACAAAGAAAACCCATATCATAGTAACCTGGCAGAACTGGTTGGTTGAACTAAAAAAATTAAAAATCGAATTAAAGATCGGACTGATCAGTTCATTTTATCCGTCTTTGAAGAATCAGATAAAAAAAATAGTGAATTGGCCAATTAACCAGTAAATTAATCGAACCATATCGATTTTTCGATTCAGACGGATTAATTTTTTTTTTTTTTAATTTTTGATCAAAATGATCTTATTTTTGTCAACTCAAAACAGCACCATTTTGATTTTAAAAAAAATTAGGAGAATTTCAATAGATTTATTTTAATTTTATCCGACGTCAAAATCATGACCCTATTACATATTACTTTATTGTATGAATAGATATTTGAGCAAATGAATGTCAATAACTTATTATATATATAACTTTTGATTTAATATAATATAACTTTTGATTTAATGTAATTGGATTAACACCGTAAAAAATATAATCTTACATAGTTTCTTGATTTAGTCATAATTGTATTATATTTATTTTTATCATATATATAATAAATATTAAATTATATATACATATATATGTATATTAATTTTTTTTTCAGTTTAATAGATTCGATTTTAATTGAATTTCTGATTTTTTATTTTTATTTTTTTTTAATTTATGGATTCAAATATTGATTGAAACAAATTGTCATCATTTGCTGATTATTTTTGCATCTTTCTTGATGGGACTTTGAATATATGAAAACTATATGGTACTATTATTTCTTCTCATTCAACCATTACTCCATTTCAAGTTTTATAATTCGAATGAAATGAATTTCTCTGTGATGGATCAAAAATTTCACAATTTACTTATTAATAAATTAATGATTACATCAATAATGGAGTAATAGTTGAATCACGCAAACAACAATTATGCAAGTTATTTTTTGTTTTTCATGAAGTATAATATTAAATTAAACTATATAAATTGTAGCTGTTAATTAATTAATTTATTTTTCTAACTACGACTATAATTTGAATTTAATATTTAAATTTGATGGAGATTTCAGATTTTTATTGTTAGACCATCCCTCATATATCAAGCTTTTTAACGAATTGATGCATAATATATACTATAAAATATTAAATGGGTTAAGCTTTCTCTTTTTTTTTTTTTTTCTTTTTTGCTTTTTCGTGGGCATAGTAGGTGATGGGTTGTTATTTGTTAAAGGTTGTACATGTTTGACGATGGAGAATAAAACAAGTAGTCAATTACAATTAGGCTTAATTTCAAGACATTTTTTAATAGTAGGCTTTCAAGATTTGGACCTTATTAAGTTTTTTTATGGTTATAAAATGTTATACCATATATGTATTTTTTTTTTCAAATGAGAAGTTCTTAACTTAATATATTACTCTGTTTATAAACTAATCATTGATAATTTAATATATTTATAAAATTTATTTCAATTATATTTACGTGTGTAAAATTATCTATGAAATTTTAGATTAATCTAATATGCATAGTTACGTTATTTATAACTTTTCAATTTTTAGAATTTTTATCTAAACAATAAATTTTGTTCATTTAATACACTTATATAAAAAAAATATGTATACACGCTAAATACATAATTGCATGTAAAATTATGGGCTTTCTTTGGCTCTACTATATTATAATATCAGTTTCTTCATAATTAAGCTTTATATTTTTATGTATATAATTTTATTTAAATATTGAAAATTACGATTAATGTTAATGTTATTTGAATTATGATATTTGTTTTCAAAATGTCTCACCTTTTTTTTATTAAATTAAGGGATCTCATAAGAGATAATGAGCACAATTATATATTAGGAGATAGAAACTCAAAAACTATGTGAAAAAGGGTTACTCAGAGACCTCGTACTTCGTCCAATTGCTAGAATTGAGAAGACACAATCTCTAAGGTGAAAGTATTAATCACACTAATTATTGTATCAAAGGACAATCAAGCTACCAAATACCATCATGTATTGGATCAGATATCATCATCATCAACTCCTCTCAAATTATGGGGTTCAGTCAATCAAACTCCATCAATCATCAAATTAATTACTGAATCTGCTAATACGTGAACAAAGGAAATCATCCAACGATCAATACACCTACTATAAAAAGTCAGCTTTCGTTCCTACAAGAAGTGCCTTTAAGACACTAATCAAAATAGAAGAAATTTTCATAAAGGAGAGTACGAAATCTCTTAAGGAAACAACTTTAAGTATTGAAGGACCTTTAAAAGCCTAGTGTTCCTTTTGCAGGTCCAAATCCACACAAAAAAATATTCAACTAATCACCTTAATAAAGATATTATCAAAACCAATTAATTTTTTTTTTAATAAAACATGTATCATACAAGGTAGAAAAGTTATCCACTAAATTATCATTTCAACAATTTATCTTTACTCTTTATAGACTTAGATTTCTATGATATTTAAATCATTCTAATCATAATCAGATAAATCTAAGTGAAACTAAAAGCAAACTCGTTCTTATTTTTTATTTTTAAAATTTTTTATGTAAATTTATATTTTATTTCCTAAATTTATAAAATTAATAAAATAATCATATAATTTTAAAAAATTAATTTTTTAGTCCATAATAAATTATTATTTAATCTCATTTTTTTATTTTCCTTTTTTACCATTTTAATTTTTAAAATTTTTTAGAATAAATTATTATTTAGTCCTCAATATTTACTAAATTTAATAAAATAGACTATCTATTTTAAAAAATTAATTCTTTAATTTCTAATAAAATATTATTTAATTGCATTTTCTTTCACTTTTTCTTTTTCCTTCATTTTTCTTTATTTTATTTTCAATTTTACTTTATTTTATTTCATTTTATTTTCAATTCCTTCATTTTTTTTTCAATGATAATATAATAATTTTTTATTATTTCTAATTGAAATATATAATTATTTTGATATTTTTTATTATTTTTAAGTAAATTTATTTTATCAATATAATAATTTTTCTTAAAAATTTTGCGTCACTCTAAATATGAGTTAGTACCATCCCATTTCAAAAAAAAAAAAAAAAAAAGAAATCATTCTTTATTATTCACTAAATATAACATGACAATGTTGCATCCTTTCTCTCTTAACTTATTCCCATTTTTTCCTAATATTTAATTAAATAATAATATTTTGTATGCTTACAAAAAGAATTTAAGTAATATGCAACTAGAGACAGTTTAAATACAAAATCTGCAAAATCTTAGTTTTCTTATTATAGCTTGATTTTATTATCATTTTACAATTAACAATTTAGAAAGCATGCCTACCTAATTATGTCAATTGTTAATGTTCTTATCTTCTTTTTTCTACTAAGATTATTTATCAAAATATCCATGAAATATCATCAAATTTTTTAAAATATTTAAATTATAATTTTAAAATTTTGCTATGATTAGAATTATAATTTAAGTTGATACCTTTTAATTTTGAAAATAAATTTAGTATGACATTAAATGAATTCAAATTTGAAGTGCTTAAAGTTTAATTTAACGATAATATTTATATAATTTGAATAAAAGTTCAAATTTAATTTTTGTCACGAGTAAAATTATGAATTTGACCTTAACCGACGAAGTAAAATTCTGTAAAAATCCCCAGAAAAGTGGAAGAATAGATAAGATAAAATAAAAAAGAGTAATTACCAGTTACTAGTCAAATTGGTGTAGAGAAAGAACCAATGAGAAAACGCCAAATGAGTGAATGAAGAGTAAAAAACAGTAATGGGAATCCCAGAGTCTGAAATACTTACAAGGAATCAGTTAGGATCCGTATCTGTCTGAACAAGGAATATATGTACCCTTTGTCTATTCTAAATTCTAACACTGTAAAATATTATTATTATTATATAATATAATTTTCATCAACTACTGCAACCATTAGTATATATTCACTGTTCAGTTGACAGCTCGACGGCGATCGTTAACGACGGTGGTGGTGGTTGGCCAGAATCTTACACCTCATTTTATAAGCATATCATGCGTGAAACTGACCCCACTCACTGACCTTTTTTTTTTCCTCTTAAATTTCTTAATTATGGCAAAGAAATTAAAACCGAAAACCAAGTCAAAAGAAGCCTTCTTTTGTATTATTAAAAGAGCCGCCTTTATTTGCTTTTTCGTTTCAGACACTTTCTTTTCTTTTTTGGAATCCCCTTTTTAATTGTAGTGGTGGAATTGACCTTCTTTTGATTCGCTTTTGCATTTTAGGGAGAGAAAAAGAGGCACAGTACTGTTCTTCTTGAATCTTGAGAGAGATAATAAGAAGAAATTAAAGGGTTGTTGGGGATGAAAGAAACTTATGCCGTCCCACCACCTCCTCTCCGGACCTCCGATTCGGTTGCCGGAGATGCTGAAGACGACGATGGGATGCATCGGCTCAGGACTTACCAAGTCTGGAAAGGCAGCAATGTAAGCTTATACTCTTGCGGTTTAGCGAAATTTTGGGGCTTTTTTTCCTTTTCTTTTTCGTTTTTGTTTTGTTTATTGTGGTTTTGTTAATGGAAATGGGATAGTAAGTATAGACTTTTATAAGATTAGGAATAAGGGTTTTTCCAAGATTGGAATTTGGGTTTTGTTTATGTAATAGAGCAGCTGAAGGTGGGATTTAGGGGGGTGCAGTCCGAAATTTTTTGCCTTTTTATTTTCAAAATTAGCGGGCATTTGACCTATTTTGGCATCAATTCTTGGGTTAAACTATTGATTGTGAATTGTTAGGGATCAGTATGTCAAATAAATGACTAGATTTAGCTTGATGAAAACAGGGAGTCCACTCCTTTGGAAGGGTTTGGAGATGGTACTCCTCATTTTAGTTTGATTGCGCCTTGGAAATTTTTCTTGGGAATTGAGGTCAAGTTTGTGTTTCAGCTTCATATAGATGTAGTTCAATTTGCTAGGTCTCTCCAATGACTAGTAACTTCCTATGTTTTTTGTCAAGTTTTTTCTCCCATTATCTTTTTTTTTTTTTCCTTTAGTGATGTTTCACTTTTTTTGTTCTGCAAATACATTGGCTGTAAAAAAATTGAGTATTTGTCTTACAGGGTTGCTATTGAAAATTTGGTATGTTGAATTAATGCATTATGAAATCAGTAGTATCAATGTGTTTGCATAAGACTCCCACTCGGTCCATCTGCTTACATCACAAATCCTGTAACAGGGTCAATGGTTTTAGGGTCCATCTGTGTGCCTAGATTAAACTTCATAGTTCATAGTTAACAGAATGTTGGTAGTGTACACATTTTGTGTTGGTCATCCTTTGACGAGGTGGAACTTGAAAGAACCTGTGAGTATTGTCCAAGTCTGAGCTCTTTAAAATTATACTACACTAAAGATTCACTTACTGCACTATGGAAAATATTGCAAAAACCATAAAACATATTGGAATAAGGTGGAAATTTGAATTACCTTCCAATGATACCAAGCTCTCTTGGTCAGTGATTCAAGGGTGTCATATACTGTGAAAGAAGCATTATTTGGATACCACTTTTTCTGGGGCATATCCTTTCTGAGATGCTTGTCTATGCACTTTGTTCATTTTGTTATGTGGCTATGCTGATAAGTCCTTGATTTTGTGCTTTGGCACATTTTCTTTGCAGATATTTTTCCTTCGAGGGAGGCTTATATTTGGACCTGATGCAAGATCCCTTCTGCTAACCATATTTCTCATTGTTGCTCCAGTTGCGGTCTTTTGTGTCTTTGTAGCAAGAAAGTTGATGGATGATTTTCCTCATAACTGGGGAATATCAATTGTAGTCATTATTGTTGTCCTCACCTTAATAGTAAGTTCTTTTCCTTCTTTCAAAGTTATTGTTTCAAGTCTTCATGCTCCTACTTGCTGAAGTTCCATATTGTTATAGTGGTACATTTTTGCATCCTGCTATTACCACCAAATGAAAGAAAAATTAGCATGAGTTCTGCATATGGTTTTGAATTATCCAAAGCTTTTCCAATAGATATTTAGTGATTATTATCTTCTATGTATGTGGAACCTTCATTTTATTATTACCTTTCTAAGACAAGTTAGCCTATTACCTAACTGGTTTTCATCTACTAGTAAAATCAGGCTTCAATTTGTTGCTTCCAGTATTGTGCATCATGCTGTCCATTTCCATAATCCCTTGCCATGTAGCTCTGAAAGATAAATATTTTGATCTAATATAATTTATCTCATGATATTTGTTGTACAAGCCTGATTTTTTGTGAAGTTTTTGCAACCATACTGCTTATGCTTCACTAGACATGTTGGTGCATCATGTTGTCCACTTCCACTGTGTTCATTTCAAGTGTACCAACTTTGATTAATGACTTATGTATGCCTAAAAGCACATTGTGCTTTTTTAGGTTGTCTTCCCTTATTTTTTTCTCCATTTATTTGGGGAGGTGATGGAAACCTTTTTTCTTTTTTTTTTTCTTTGAGATTATAAAACTGGATTTGGATTATTTTCTTTATTATCAAGCTGGGTAAGAGTATTTTAAAACCAGAAAAAAAAAGTTCAATTGGATCATCAAGTTTAGTTGAAACAAATTATCATCAATTATTGGCATAGCAGGAAAAGTTTCCTTTTTGCTGCTCTATTCTTGAACTAATGGATCTAATTATTTTCCAGGATTTAACCCTTCTTCTGCTAACATCAGGAAGAGATCCTGGTATAGTTCCTCGTAATACTCAGCCTCCAGAGCCAGAAGGTTATGAAGGAAACACTGAAGCTACAAATGGACAAACCCCACCTTTTCGTTTACCACGCACGAAGGATGTTTTTATCAATGGAATAATTGTGAAGACCAAGTACTGTGATACATGCATGCTTTATAGGCCTCCACGCTGTTCTCACTGTTCAATATGTAATAACTGTGTGGAAAGATTTGATCATCACTGCCCTTGGGTTGGTCAGTGTATTGGATTGGTAATAATCATTCTTCTAAAATAATATCTTTTGCTTTCTGAATCTTAAAGCATTTCTAGAAGTCACTCTGAGTAGACCTGATTTTTCTTTCATTTGTCCTCTTTCTGGATGGGTATTTCACTTGATTCAAATTATCCGATCATCATAATAAAAATGCATATGGATTTTATTGTCCCTGTGCTCAATGAAGGAGAAAAATACGATAGTAACGTATTTTTTAAAACAAGTTTAAGAGGGGAACTGCTTTTGAGATGTAACAAGTTTATTACTTTTCAATGTTTGCAGGTGGTCTTTGGACACGATGTCATGAAAAATAGCAATAGCACTTTCCTTTCAGTTTTCTTTATCAATGTTCACTGAAATTTGTGCATGAGATTTTTCTAAATTCGAATGGTCTCTTTGATTTTGGATGCAGCGGAATTACCGGTTCTTCTTCATGTTTGTGTTCTTTGCAACTATTCTTTGCTTATACGTACATGGATTTTGCTGGGTTTATATCAAGAGGATCATGAATAGCGAGCACACAACAATTTGGAAAGCAATGGCCAAGACTCCTGCCTCCATTGTGCTAGTAGTTTACACCTTCATTTCAGTTTGGTTTGTTGGTGGCCTTTCCATGTTCCATTTGTATCTTATCAATAAAAATCAGGTATGAAACGCTTCAAGTGATAGTGCAATTGCTCTCTGCATTTATAGTAGATATGTCATTTTCTATTGCCTTTTCTGTATATCTGATAAGTTGATTCCTGCAATTTCATCAGCATCTTGAATTTTCTCTAAGTTCTGTTTTTCTCTTCTTCTTTTTTTCCCCTACCTCTTTTGGCAGTCTACTTATGAAAATTTTAGGTATCGATATGACGGACTAGCCAACCCATTTGACAAAGGATTATTTGAGAACTTCATGGAGATCTTTTGCTCTAGCATTCCTCCATCAAAGAACAATTTCAGGGCAAAAGTTCGGAAGGAGCCTGAAATTCCACCTAGAATGGTGGGTGCTTTTGTCAGTTCAAACCTGGAAAAGTCTGTAGGCGACATAGAGATGGGAAGGAAGCCTGTATGGGATGACACTGCAAGAGAGGTGGATGATTATGACAGAGTAGTCCGAAATGATGACAGTCTGGATGAGGATGGTGCCTTGACTGATGTTTCTCCAGATTTAAGCAGAATCCTTCCCCCACAGGGTTTGGAAGGGCGTAGTGTCTTACATTCCAGGCGCTCTAGCATGGGAAGAAAAAGTGGAAGCTGGGAAATATCGCCTGATGTTCTTACTTTAGCAGCTGGAGTTGGGGAGTCAAAGCGGGTCACTGGTGGCAACTTGGCATCGGAAACTCAACAGACCCAAACAAATGGCAAGATGTAAAGAGAAAGAAACTATTACTAAAATCATGTGAAAAGATGATAAAAAAAGAAGAAGTGACATTCGGATTGCATTGATTGAATTGTAATGCTCTTGGGTGGCTAATCCATTATGCTGTGTTCCTTGTATGTAAGATTTTGATTTGATGGTGTGATGTTTAGGCTGTTGTAGTTCTTCCAAAATGGAATTTCTGCCGCTGGGAGCTTTTTATCGTCTCCCCACTTCATTTTCATGTGTGTGCAGTGTGTGTTGGGTTCATTTAATGCTTCCATTTAGATAATGTGTTATTGATCCCAGGATTTATGGAGAAAATGGTGTCAGGTTGCTGACTGAACTCGTATGGAAATCACAAATTCGCAATAGCTGAAGATTTCCAAAATGCAAGGCCTTTGACCAATAGCTATGGATGTGAATGCTAGTTTTGCTACGTGGCAGGAGAAATCATTCTTATTAGAGAATAGGGATGATGAGGTCAAAACTCCTTGAGTTACTATTAATCTGTTAATCTATTTTCTTATTTCTTAAAAAGGGTTTGAGAATGAGTAAGAACACTAGCTCAAATCCTCAAATCCCTCCTCGTCATTGTAAGACTTCTGATCCGGCGCCAAGCCGCAACAGAGGGATGCTTATTTTGCTGTCAACTCTCAGTTCTGTCTTGCCTGATCTGGACTGGAAAAGTTTTAACCGAGACCTCAGCCCAACCAAGATTGGAGATTCAGGTCTGCCGAACCCAGTTGGAGTATATAAAAATGTACATGAACTCAATGCCAAACCCAGCAATTTTTCAGGCTGGCCCAAGGCAGGAAGATGCCGAAAAAAGATTAGTCATCTTACTTGGCAGCAGAGGACGAGCACTTCACAGAGAGCTATTTGCTTCCCTCCCTGGATTTAACATCTAGTTCCTCCCATACAATAGTGTTATGCTGCTGGTTATCTAGCATGTAAACAAATTGCTAGATATTATGTGCCTTTGCTTTGTCAAAGCCACAGCCATTCACAACACGCCACCACATGTGATTTCACATGTCCAAAAACATAAATTAAAAAAAAAAAAAAGAAAAATCATTGGATTGCAGAAGGATGCCAATCATCTAGCATTAAATAAGAAGATTTATTTCCAAAAAAAAAAAAAAAATTCAGAACATTTTGGACTGATACAATTAATTGTTGATATGGGCTAAACAAACAATAACATCTTGTAACTGACAAATGAGGCAAATGATTGCTAAACTCTCTGTCTCAATGCATCGACTGGAAACGTTTCATGATGATGAGGCTCATATCCATATATCGCTGAGCACAATTGGAAAGGCAAGTAGATTCACTTGAACTGAACTTGCTTCCAGGCGTACTAGTGATGCATTTGTCCCAGCACACACTTGTAAGCTTTGCCACCATCTCATTAACCATAGCCTTTTCCTTTTCTTGCTGCATAGCAAAATTCATAGAGAAATGAGAATCAAATAATGATGAAGACATAAAAATTCTAGCATGCCAAAACAAGAACAATAAACCATGTTATCCGGAAAAAAAAAAAAAAAAGAGTTAAAAACAACACACTTTTCCATAAAACTGCTCTTGTTCAATCTCAACTTAGATAGGCAACCGTTTCTATTTACTTGTAGAATAGTACTTCTTCCTTAACTAAACCAACATTACATACTAGCCGAAAAAAGTGTTTGAATATGAATCCTACACTACATGACTTAAAAGAGTGATTGTATGTGGAGTGCCAAATCTTAACAACACAGTGGCACATTATAAAACTCCCTCAGAATGCAAGCACCAGCAACCTATCTACGAGATAATCTAGGTGAACTTATTCATAATATCCATAGATTTCCTATTCCTGAATTGTATATATATCACCCATTATCCTAATTAGCAGCCTAAATTAAATAAAGTTATTAGGTTTCTAAGTTATCAAATTAACAACTGAATCTAGAAGGTATGAAAGATTACAGGTAGATGTCAAATTAGAAACCTAATAGTCATTGCTTTCATATACCTGATAAATAATTTTGAAAAATCTAAATATTTCAAACAGACAATCTATAATTGCAAAAAACATATACCTATACATGTAAAAATCCACTGAATCACCCACTTCAAGAGCCCAATCTTTAAATATTTGAATAGTTAAGCAAAAAAAAAAAAAAAGTATAAATAAACAAAATTGAAATTGAAATTTGAAAAAGAAAATCAAAGACGGAAAAGAAAGAGATTTCGTTTACGTTGAGGAATTGTTGCATTTCAGTGGAATTGAGAGCCGAAGGATCCATTGATTATATGCTTTTCTTTCTCTCGGTTTCCAAAACCCTTTGTCTTCAACTTCGCTGGTAGGCTATCTAAAAACCCTAGCTAAAACGCTGCCATTAAATGGTTGAAACCAAAACGACAACAAAATACAACGTATAAGGCAAGCCGTCGAATTGGCCCATCGGCGTAATCCAATATATTACATGGACTAGGCCCATAGGAACGAGTCCAACAAACTTTTACTTTTGGGCCAAAGGGCGATAATTTTATTTTTATTTTTATTTTCTTATCCATAAAAAACAAAAAAGTCATTAGACAAGTTCACTTCATGCAAGAGACCACAAAACATATGCATGAAAATAATGATTAATTAATAAGAATATATATATATTTTTTATCTTGTGCTAAAATAATATTATAAGATAAAATCTATATAATTTTTATATAATTTAAATAATCACAGTAATTGTCTTAAGATTGTAAACCATTTTCTCTTTTCTTTTCCTTAATTAAGGATCATTCCAATTTTTTGTAATTATCTATCTCCATTTTTTCATGATTTGATGTTAAAGTAATTCTTGTGAATTAGTGATGGCTCCCCAAATACCATCACTGATTGATAAATTTAATTAAATAGAAGGGATTTTTAATATTTCAACCTAAAAGTTTGGAATTTTTAAAAAATATCAAAGTTTAATTTTTTCTTTTTTAATGGTTAATTTTTTCAATTAAAAGCAAATTATTAATGAAGAAGAAATTTAGAAGATAAAAGAAAATTCTATTAATGTATATACTTAGATGTATATGAAAAAATAAAATTAAAAATAAATATTTTATCATTTTTTTAACTAGTATTTTAAGAAAATTTTTTAATAAATAAAAATTTAGATAATATTAAATAAATAAATTAAATGAATAAAAAGAAAAAATTCTTATTTATCATTAAGGATGATAATGATTATAACAAAATATAATTATGTTAAAATTTTTATTTTTTTTTATTTAATTTATTTTTAATATGAATTTATTTATATTTATCTAAAATAATTATTTTATAATTATAGTTTATATGAAATATCCATTTTTATTTAATAGTTAGAAAAATCGATATTTTCTTTTAAAGAAACAACAAAGAGAATGTGTCAAACATTTTTTTAGTTCCTGATACCAATTTTATGATTGGTCAGAGCAAAGTTTATCAAAAGTTTTGAGTTTTAAAAGGAAATTAATTACATGGTTGGTATACTGTGTGAAGCAACTTAGCATAACTGAAAAGTGGAGGATTCCAACTTCCAACTCCATGAAAAAAGGGGAAGAAAAATACAAATAAACTTTCTTATGCATTAAGCATTGCCTTTTGGTATGATCAATTATTTAATAAAAATTAATTGAAAATTGATGCATAAAGGTTGATTCATGAATTTTTTTTTGGCATTTGGCAAGATTCTAGACTAAAAGTAAACACCTAAAAATTATTGGTATAAGAGAATATGTCATTTTCATATTTTCAAATCTGAAAAATGATAAATAAGAAAAATGCAACATTTTTTTGAAATTCAACAAGTTTTAGATTCATATTTTCTTTGTAATTGCTCCATTAAATTGATCTAACTTAATTAAGAAAAACAAGACTGTAAATATGTGCAAAAGCACAAATTTATTTTTATTATATTAAATAAATATTACACTTTTATTTGATTAAACTGGAGTCCTTTTTTTTTTTTTTTTTTTTTTTTTTTTTTTTTTTTTTTTTTTTTTTTTTTTTTTTTTTTTTTTTTTTTTTTTTTTTTTTTATTTTATTTTTTTTTTTTTTTTTT
>CANXYC013005889.1:0-19382 GCA_948193065.1 Aleurites moluccanus | reverse complement strand
GTTCAGTGTCCATTTTGTGAGTTTCGGATTTTTCCGATTATCGAGTTGGAGCTCTCTACGAAGGGTCAGGTTCTCTGTCTCGTTGGTGTTTAGTGGAACTTAAAGAGTAGTTTATTTTGTCTTGCTTTGAGTCTGGTTCATGCTTGAATAGTATGGTAAATCATTTTGGTTGCTATTTTCTATTTTTGCTCATCCTTTAATTTTAGGATTCTGTTTTGCTGGGTCTGGTTAATCATGGCTTTGACTTATTTTCGATTGGAATCTAACTGAGTTATTTATGAACACTGGTGGTATTTCTTTAGGTTCTCATTGGAATTCTATATTTTTACTGTTTTACTCTTTTTGGGTTTGTTTACTGATTTTTTTTCTGATCCAGTTTTCTGCTATTGATATTCATGTTGCGATTCTGATTCGGTTTTTGGACTAAGTCTTAGTTTGGTAAATCCTAAACTCTTGGATTTTCTTTAATTTGGTTCTTCAATATTCATATATAAACTCAATACATATATATATATATATTCTTTCAGGGCATTCAAGCTCCAAAATTGGTTCATAGGTGTTGGTTATGGGATTCCATATCGATACCTATGAATTTGATTTTGAGGTTTGAAATTCATCTTTATGATGGGATTTCGTCATTTAGAATGAATAGTCAAATTATTTTTTTTTAAATAATAAAAATAATAATAATGAATAAAATGAATAATATGTGAAAATTGGAAAAGCTATTTTGATTTGGGTTTAATCTTTTTAAGTTAAAATTTTAAACTGAATAATCTTTAAATTAATTTTTTGTGTTTGTTTGAATTTAATCTTGAATAATAATTTTGTTAATATTCAAATGATGAATATGTTTTATTTCAATCACCAATTTAATAAATTTTAAAACTTTAAAAAAAATAATCTATCTATATAAGTATAAAAAGGGATATGATGATGACCGGACTGGAAATCAATAATCAGAGTAATTAAAAGAAAGAAAAATAATTTTTGGCGAGGTAAAATTAAATTAAAATCATTAATTTTGGTTTGGCTTGAAATGAGTAATTTTTATTTAAGGAAGGTTCAGTTTATTATTTTATTTCTCTTATGTAAAAATAATTAATTCATTTTTGTTTATCAATATCAAAAGATAATTTCAAATTCATGTCTCAAATTAATTAGAATCAAATAAAGGTTACTTGATTTTGAATCCTGGAATTAAATGATTTAAATTTAAATTTGCTTATTAGTTTCTTTTAATATTTTCTGATAAAAAAATAATAAATCTGAGCTCTTAAAATAAATATAATTTATTTATTTATAAGTTTTTGTTTTCTTTTTTGTTTTTGCTTTTTGTGCTTGTTTATTTTCGGTTTTGCAGAGTTTGTTTTTTTCAAAGTTGAAAATGGATAGATTCAAGGTATTTTAAAATTTTTTTAAGTTAATTTTGTAATTTGTAAAATATTAATTTTAGGTGTAGTCGAATAAATTGTTGATTAATAATTATTTCTTCTATTTTATCTTTTTATGAATAATTGAAATAAAAATAATAAATAAAATTATTTAAGTCCAAATTAAATTCAGCTTTCATTCTAATAGTTAATTTCATATTTTATTTGTAAATATTTTTTTTAAAAAAAATAATCATTCTGATTAAAAGGAAAATAAATAAATTTGCACTCTATAAATAATAAGTGAAAAAAATATTTTTAAAGTCAATTTAATATTTTGAAAATTAACATGTGGGGTGCCTAACACCTTTTCCATATGTTTGTAACTTTCGAATCTAAACTTTGATTTAGCAGATTAAAATTTTTAAAGGTTTTTAATTGAACCTTTTAAAATAATTCAATTGGTGGCGACTTCATTTTTATAAAAAATTTAAAAGTTTTATTTTTTTACCATTTTATGTGGCGTCACTTCAAAAACGTTGTGTCAGTTAACATAAAATAATATTTAAATTTAATATAATAATAAATATATATATTAGAATATTATTTTAAAAAATTAAATAAAAATATATATATAATCATTGTAAAGTGCATGCATACTGCAATTAGTTGTTTAATAACATTTATAATAATAATAATAATAACATTATTATTATTATTATTATTAATTAAATTTTATCAAAATATACTCAAGTTTATGGTAATTTTCATCCAACATTGATGATGATGGCAAGTTAGCATAAAATAATATTTTTGAACCTACCCAATTGGAAAAGAATTGGACAAGTCATTTAATGATTAGTTGTATTGGAACTATTCATATAGACAATAGCTAAATGTCAAAGATTAAAATCTTATTCAACCCTTCCTCAATTATTAAAACCTTATCAAGAACTATTCAAAGATGACTCTAGAAGATCAAGTTATAAATAATTAAGATAATATTTAATAAAATTATTTATTATTTAAAATTTAATATTTAAATTTTTTTTATCAAATATAATTAAAATAATAAATTATTTCATTTTATTTATTCTATTTTTTATGTATTTTAAGAAATTTATTTTCTTTCTATTTATCCGTCTTTTAAAAAAAAAAAGAGATATTAGTTATATTTTTTTTAAATTTGTTCAATAAAAATAATAATTGTCTAATAATTATTTTTTCCTATAATTGATATTATTTAATAATTTTCTTAATTTTTATATGATCACCTTAAACGGTAAATAAAAAACGATGGAGGAAGAAACAAATTGAAATTAAAAAAAAAAAAAAAAAAGAATGTTGAAACTATTCCCAACACTTATTGGAACCAAACTTATATATCCCAGGAGCAAGCTAATTAGTTTCTCATCAGGTTTACCAACAAGTAACAACAAATTAAAAGGAAATAAAAGTTAATCACATGTTATTTAAGTACAAAAATCATATGAATTATTTAAGCATGGCCTATCAAAGAATTTGTGAGAAACATATCCACACTACAAACACCTAATAAGGGTGTTGGTAATATTTTTTTTTAATACTATAAGTGATATTTTGTTACTAATTTACGCATCAATTAAAATTAAATTTTTTTAAATGAATTTAATAGCGCATTTTCATATTTGATTTATACATTCATAAATTATTTCATGAGTACTGTCTTTAAGAATCGAAAACTACTCAAGAGATAAACAAACTTCTTTATTAATCTTATTAACCCTCGTAATTAGGATATTAATAATATGACCATAGCACAAAAGTACTTTTTAGAATAATGATTATAAAAATTTAATTTTATACATTTTATTAATAAAATTCTTTTAAATTCATAATAGAATTTATATACTTGAAATAAATTTTAAAGTGATTGGAATTATATATTATTTGAAATAATTGAAAAATAAAAAAATATAATTATTTTATTATTTTATTTTATATGAAAGTAAAATATAATTTAAATGAAAATATTTTAAATATTTGATAATGTATTTTATTAAATAAATTAAATTCTTATAAAAACTTTCTATTTTGATATGATTTTATTTATTTTAAAATCACTTATTTATTTAATAAAAAAGAATTAAATTCTATTAGTTATAATTTTTTTAAATATAATAATTATCAAAATTGAATTTAATTCTTACAAAATTTGATCTTTTAATTCTCACTACAATATTGCTACAACATAACAACACCACACTTTTAGGAAAAATGGGTAAATTTTTTTTTCAAAGCACTAAAGAGAGAGCTCGAACTTAAATTTATTATATGAATTGATGATGATGTGTATCTTTAGTGTACATATATAGTCTATGTAGCTACTATCTATAAAAGACATGATTTTTATAGGTAAATTTTTTTAAAATTATTCATAAAAGAATCTTTATTATTTAAAATTACAATAAATATATAAATTTATTGTTATTATTATTTATGTCTTTATTCTAATTGAATTAATATAATTTGATTATTAATTTTTCATATTTCTGATTACATTTGAATTTATATTCCAAATTTCAATTAAAGTTCTCAATAGTAGTTATGTAATATAATATATACATAATTCTATGAGAATTTTTTTCATTAATTATTTTATTATTTTTCATTTATTCAAATTTTGTATTATTTTTTATTCAAAAAATATGGTATGCTCTTTTTTATTTCATGTAATATAATTATTTTGATTTATCTTTTCTCTATGTACAGTGAAAAATTATGTATTTATTATAATAATTTTTATTGTTAAATTATTAGAATTACATACATAAAAAATGTACATAAACTTTAAAATTTTTCATTATTTTGATTTAAACTTTAAAATTTTTCATTATTTTGATTTTTATTTCTTATTATTTATAAAGAAAAAAGAAAGTATTCTAATTGTTTTTAAATTAAAAAAAAAATTTATATTTATCTTATCGATGTATAAAATTAAATACCATTATATTTTATTTAATATTACAATATAAAATATAATATTAAAGTAAAATAATCAAATATTAATGAAAAATTAATCAAAATAAAAATTTATTATATAATTTAATAACTTGTGCAAATGTATTATTAAGGTAAAGGTAATGAAAAGGAAGCTCATCCTCCATGTGTTTAATTTTTGCTTAATACGTAAAAATACGAGGGAGATGAACAAATATTTTACAGTTTGCCAATGGGCCATAGCGCAATGGTCCAGAGAGTCCAATAACCAAAGCTATAGTAGGCCTTATTTCAAACTTGTTTGGGGTTCTGGGTCTGGGCTTAACTCCACCATTATTACCCAATAATAATTACAATAAATTATAGAACCTTAAGAAATAGAAAATACTTATACCTTTCTTTGTTCTCGACTTTGTCACTCATAAATGCTCCCAGCTTCCCACAAATTGGAAATCTGAAAAAAAAAGAAAAATCACTGTCACCAAACATGTTTTTGTTAGAAAAATGCAATGGTGATTTCAAGAATGTTGGTCTAACTAAGTTTAAACGACAAAATTAACTCCCTTGGCAATTGGCATCAGGAATCATTTAAGGCTCACAAAACTCTATAGAAATTAATTATCACACTTTTCAATAGTTGAAGACATTTTTATTTCTAGAGTGCCTCCCTAACTTTGAATTGTTCAAGTGGTGGGTATGGGTTAAATTGGATCCGTATTTCCTTTTTTTTTTTTTATTTAAATTTTGCTAAGATATAATATTTCATAATAATTAAATATTAAATATTAAATAAATTTATACAAACTCTTTAATTTTAATAATTAACTTTAAAGTTAACATTTCTAAAAATATATAAGCTACCAACATTTCTAATATGGTATTAAAACCTAATTGATTTTTATATTACCTATCGTTATATCATAAATTAGACTGAATTTAATTCTCTTTTCTTGACTCTCTAATAGGTGTTCATCTAATAATGAGTTTCATTTAAATATCTTTTGACTTGTTGTATCCAATTTTCATCATAAATTTATAAATGTAAACTGAGTTTAATAAAAAAAAATTATATTAACTTAATTATCATTTGAGGGATTGTATTTAGATATAATATCTCATATTGATCAAATACAAAATGTTGAATAAATTTATATATAATTACACTTTTTAATATCAATAGTTAATTTTTAAAATTAGTATTTTCAAAAATATATAAAATTTCAATATTTCTAATAAATTTATTTCGATTTAAATTATTATAATTATAATTATCATTAACTGAATAAGTCAAATTTTTATATAAAACAAAGTATCCCTAAATTTAATTCATTTAAAAAAATGGGATTAAACTTAATTACAGTATGTGTATAAACCATTTCAAACAAACTCAAATCATTTAAAAGTAAGCCTATTAGAGATTGAACTAAACCAAACTTAATAAAATTCCCATATTCATAACAAGCAAAAACATTGGGTTGTTGGGCGAGTAAAGATGGCAGGCATGATCACTAATGTAAGCTTGGAAATGGTGATATTTATTGGTAAATAAAAAGAAAAAAAAAAAGTGATGCTAATGTTATGGTGCTTCCACCATAGTAGTATGGGACATTTTTGTTTTGTTGATTTTGTACATTTAATTATTGGTCTTTTACAACAACATTAGTGTAAGGTAAGAAAATGCTTTGGTTTCTGAAACTCCTATTAATTAGAGTTTCTACATTGGAGTTCTCAACTTATTGTTAGTGTAATAAGCCCCTCAATACGCGTGCTCTTTCCCGTATGGCTCGCCTATGCAATCGGCGTTGAGTTGGGTCGCTTAGCAGTCTCTGTGAATATTCTTTAGAAACATCTATTCAATTTCTTAATGTCTGTCTATGAATCTTGGTTTTGAAAAAGGAAAAAGGCATCATAAAGTTTATGTACTTAGTCATGTTTTCACCTTAAGTCCATGTATATTAATTTGGTGATATTAAGTTCATGCACTTATGTGAAAATAAATATTGGATCCTTATTTTAATAGACGTTAAGATGATGCTTAACACACACCATAAGATCCTTGTGTATAGTGAAAAAATATATTGAGTTAATAAGAAATAAGATATTCTAAAATTTTGATTCTCATGTATTGATTTTAATTTTGATTTTGAGTGTTGATACTTATAAGCATTTCTTTATAATTTATTTTAATTTGTTATAGTTTTATTTTATATTTTTAATATTAAAAATATATAGTTAATAGTTAGTTTATTATCCTATCAAATAAGAGTCTCATGTTGATTTTAATAAATGTATAAGATTTTAATGTTATAAAATTAATGTGTATAGGTTTATTATTAAAAATAAATAATCTCAAAATATATATTTTTATATTAAAAAAAATATAATTAACGGCAGTTTACTCTCCTATTAAATTAGGATACAACATTGCTTTAATGCGTTTTTCCTTTGGAAAACAACATGGATGCCCACATTGTATTGGTTTGTCTAATAAGCTCAAACAATATTTCTCTGTTTGATTATTTTACAACCAAGAAAAAAAAAAATTAATGATGCAAAGTCTAATTTGTTTATTTTTTTAAATGTTAATTTAGTAGATAAATATCAAATATATCATTTATTAATTCACATCAATATTATTTATACAAATTAATTAAATTTTTATTTTTTCTATATTAAAATTATAAATTTAATTAAAAATAGAAATATTTTAATTATTATAAATATTAAAAAATAAAAAAAATATTGAAAAGTATATAATAAAAATATTTTAAATAGAAATATTTTAAGAAGAAAATGATAAAAATTAATGTGATAAACTAAAAGTAACTGAATGAAAGAGTAAAATAAAATAATACTATTCTTTTCGGAGGAATGAAGTATTTTTTTTTTAGGGTGGCTTGTTGTCACACTGAATTTTTTTTTATTTTTTACAAATATGTCTTTTTTTTTTTCTCTCTTCATTATTAATTATAAAATTATTTTTGTTATTTTTTTTTCACTCCATTTTTAAAACTTAATTCTTTTTCACTTTTTTTTTTTTTTTTAAGAATATCAATATATTGGATATTCGTGATGGTTAATGTGTTTTTATTATTTTTATATTGAGTTGCTTATTTTAAAGTCTGTTCTTCTAAAGTGTGTGCGTCAATTGTAAAGAAGAAGGCATTATAGCGAAATTTCAACTTCTTAGTAAGAACTGTTGTGATGATCCATAAATCAATGAATTGGGTGTTATTCTTTGTGAGTATTAGATCTCTTTTTCCATGTTGAAAATAATTAATATCTTAATTTCTATTCACATGTATCTAATAGACATATATTTAATTAATAAACTTACTAATTCGATATTAATATAATAATCTCTTTATTCAGTGTCAGTAATCCTTTAATTAAGTGGTACTAAAATCATTTTTAAAACTAAAAGATCTCGTCTATAATAACTTACTAGTGTGAGCCAAATTTATAATAACTTGCTAGTCGGACAACAGTGCGTTATAGATATACACAAGAGCTACAATTTGCAATTACATGTTAAAATTAGTCCATTTTATATCATGAACAGAGTTTAGGCAAGGATCTAACTTTGCATGAATTACATATTCTTGGTTTCGTTACATTTGGCATCATTGCACAAACCTTCTCCATTTCAGCTTCTTCTCTACTGCTGATCTTTAACTTACAGTTTACCATCTTGAGGGAGTACGAGTGATTAAAGATTAAGCTATTATGCTTGCACTGCTGAGTAATGAAAACTTGGATTGCTTTCCTTGGTGGAAACTTGGAATTTTGAGATAGGTGTTCTAAAGCTTCAGCTGAGAGTTTCTTATAATTCAGTACAGAACATAATCTCAATTTTTCCTCTTCCATTAATTGAGTATGGACCTGTGGAGAATTAAAATCAATAATTGCATATCTCAAATTTGAAAACAAACTAAAAAACTATAAATGAAATAAACAACATGCCTCAAGATACAAGTCGATGGCTTGGTAGAGTCTGTCACTTGATTTTCTTGTAGAATCAGGAAGAACCAATAGTAATGCTGCGAATGTGGATTGTTCAAGAACAAAATCTGGGGCTATTTCTATAAGATATGAATCAATCAAAGTAGCAACTTTCTTCAATCGATTCGGAGTTCTCCAACCTTCAAGGAGATAAGCTTTTGTAAGCCTCAAAACCAAATTAACATCATACATAGAATGCTTCCTATTTGGAGATCGAATTAGGATATGATCCAAAGTTGCTTGATCAAGCTGTGAGCCTATTAGTCTCTCTAACTTGAGATTGTAGCTTTTGCTTATTGTTTTCAAACCTGAAACGACTCGAAGAATTTCGAATAAGGCCTTACAAGAGAAATAGTTTCTATCCAGTAATGGGAGCAGATTAATTATAGTCTCTATAATTTTTTGTTTCTCTTCAAACCCAACTCTGACGAGTCTTGATTTCATGTAAAAAAAAAGGAACTTGAAAATGGTAGCATGGTCTACTTTCTGGGATACCATCATTCTAATAACTTTGTCCAAAAAACTGACATTCAAGAATAAAAGATCTTCGAACCACCAGCAGTTGTTTCTTGTACTACAAATACTGCTTGTATCAGAGGAAAGCTGAGAACTAAAATTCTCTAGGGAAAATCTGAATGGGCTTGCAATAGTAGACAGAGAAACCCTTCCTATAAGGGAATTCAATACTTTCTGAAGTAAAAAAGAAGAATTTGTTGCTGGAAATAAATCTTGGCATTGTTTCAGAGCTACTAGGATCTCAGACCAAGTCCAGAAATTGATCCCTTCAAGAGATTTTTCCGTTTGTTCTATTAAATTGAGTTCTGTTGCTGAGCTATTAATACCCATTTCCATGAAATAAGCAGCAGAGTTGAGCAGGACTATATTAGAGGGAGTTATCTCAATTGCACCACTACTGTAGCAAAATCTTGCTACAAGCTCAAAACCATCTGCACCACCTGGAAAATCTTGAAATATCACTTTCAGGTGTCTTGTACTGCCAGTCAATTTACTGAAAAATTTTCTGAATCTTTCCGAGAAACATGCAAGAACTTTCTGCAAAAAGTAAAGACGTTATAAATAGAGTTCAATAAATTGATGCAATTAAAAGAGAGAAAAGTTTAGAGAAGAAAACAATAACAGTTAATAGCAAAATACCTAAAAGCTAAAACTATCCCAAATCAGCAGCTACTCAGATGGGCAGAATGGTTTAAATGAATCAAACAGAATTATAGAAAGAAGTTGCTGTCATTAATAGTAAAAGTTTTGGGAGGTGCTATTACCTGTTGTGGAGGGAGAGCATTAAAGAACAGGTGAGCAGAATAGTTGGTGGAAAGTAGAAAGAAACATCAAAATAAGGACTAGACCATTGTGCAATTGGTGGAAATAAATTGGGAGGCAGAGCAGGCATTTATTGAGCTTAGAAACAAGTACAAAATGACAAAAAAAGAAAAGAAAAGAAGGGGAGAGTCTGCATTTACTGAGCCTAATTTAGTAAGTACTACAGAAGTGAGGCAAGAAGTGATAGCAACTAGCAAGTGAAGTGTATTCAAGCTCACAGAGAAATGAAATAAGTGACAGAGTAAACAGAGTGTTAATACCTTATCCACCATGAAAATCTCATCCCCATTGACATCTACTTCAAGCTCACAGCCAAGTTCCATTTTACAAGCAAGAACGTCGCAAACCCACCTCAAAATCAGAAGTTCATGTAACTGAAAAGGCCTTTTTGCCTGAAAGAGAAGATCTTCTCTTTTCAGTTTGACCCAAAAAGAGTAATGGGGATATGATTAAGAGTCATAACTTTGAGAAGGTAAAGAGACAAGGCAGAAAGTGGTACCTTTGAATATGCTGTTGCTTGGTCAATATGCACAGAGAGGCAAGGTAGTGTTTTTCTTAAGTAATGGGAGAATAGAGGGCATAAGAAGTAACCAGTGTTATCAGAACCCAGCCGAACTGACTGTTTGAACCATAAAAATTAAAAATGAAGGTTGTTCAATAGTTGAACTGCCGGTTCTTTAATAAAATAAAATTATATATTTTAAATTATTAGATATATATAAAAATATAACTAAATATATATACTAATATTTAATTTTTAATATGTAATTAATGATTTATAAATTTACACTCAACTTGATAAAATATTAAATATATTTAAAAATATAAAAATTAAAATAAATTTTATAATATCGTAATTCAACCATAAAATTTAATCGATTCTCTTATTTATTTGATATTTTAATTAAATCAATACATTATATATCATAAGTTATGATTAAACCGATTTGATTGATTAATCGGTTTTATTTTAATAACTATGAAGCAACAAGCCACTTTTTTTATTAAAAATGAAAAAAAAAAAAAAAGCCAAACAAATTAACAAAGTTCTTTGGATATAAAATATTTTCACTCTTGGACCATATTCCGTGGGTTCTAAATTTAAAATAATAATAATAATAATTATATAATCTTCTAAAATTAAGAGGCTAAATTTATTATTGTGCCCGTATTTTATATATTTTTATCCTAATAGTCTAAATCTTAAGAATATTTTTAAAAGTTGAGAATTTCAATTCTATTTTTTATTTGTATTAATTGCATATTTACAATTTATCTCTTAATTTGTAAAAATATCTTAAGTTTTTAGGGGTCAGTATTAATACAATGAAATTCCTTCATAAATGTGAATGTGATTGGCAAAATATTTTCATCCAATGACATTTATTTCTCTTTAAAAATAAATAAAACATATTTGAGAATGACCTTTGAATTAAAATTGAAATCTACTCTTGAAAAGGAAGAAGTGTGTGTGGAATTGCAATTAATTCAAACTCAAACGATAATAGCTGCAAAAGCTGAAACGATGCTCATGCCAAGGACAAATTTCTTCTGGTTTTACATTAGTTCCTTTTTTTTTATTTAAATGTGTAATTTATTAAAAATAAATATGATATTTTATAAAAAAAAAAATTTATATCTTTTTTAATATTAATTATTAATATCACGACTTATATAAAAATAATTTAACCGTTCCAAATCTAAAAAAAAATACAATAAAAATAGAAGTTCAAATCCCAATAATTTCTTCAAGTCTGACTTTGCTTATGGTCATAATTTTACTCGACCTAAAATGAACTTTTGCTTCGCCTTTTCCGTCACTTGTGCCGCCAATTTTTGTAAAGGCTCGACTCTAACATGTAGTGGAAGAAAGTACTGGATCCCATTCAGAAGCTGACCACTGGACACTATGGAATATGAATTTTGATGATAAAAACACTACAATAGATTAGAAAAAACTCTTCTAAAAGAAAAATTCAGGGGGTTCTATTGATACCGGCTAATCCCTTTGAGCTTTCATATGCACTAATTTAGAAGTTTTCTAGTGATTATATTTTGTCCTTTAGGGTGTGAGACCGGACAATCCATATATAATTAACTACCAATAGACTGAAAACTTTATTCTAAAAAAGGGAAAATTTTGGCTGTAGTGTAAAACCCTCTACTTGGGCAGAATGCCAAAATATGTTGTCCCTTGATAATAGAAACGAAATAAAATAGATAAACAAAAACTGAAAAAATTTAAAATATGAAAATTAAAAATATAAAATAAACAGGTATTCTCTAATCTTTCGATAGAACAATAAACTCGTATTTCCATTCCCCAAGTACTCAAAAACAAACTTTAAATTAACCCTAGAGTTAAACGAGATTTTGTCAAGTTCATCACATCAAATCAAACGTAAAATATCAACTATATAAGACAATAGATTCAATGCCCTTTTCCCCCCCAATATGAAATTTATGCCAACTACCACTCATGCTGGATTTTCCTCTAAAAAAGAAAAAAAAAATATTAGAAACCATAAAATTCACTCGCACATGGTAAAACCAAGTGCTTCAAATGCCTAAATTTTGAATATATAAGCAATCAACACAGACCATTTTCTCTTCTGAAAAAAAAAAAATGAAGGATGCAGTTATCAAGAGAGAATTTGAAAAATGAAAAAAATAAAATGACATATGGTGTAATAAACTATAAAGTAATGGCGCCATCAGAAGCTGGAGCATGGCAGTCAATTACAAATGGCCATCAATTTTCCTCGGAAATGGAAATATCTAGTGCGCACTCATTTGATGAGTGATAGATGTTTAAAAGCAACACAGCTTGCATCTAACCAATGCTGAATATCAGAGAGATAGTCTCCTTAGTCCTTACCATCAGACATCCAATTGACCATAACACCTATCAAAATTTAGTAACCATTTATTTGAGGCCTTGGTGTTGGGCCCATCAATCGTGAAAAAGGCATTTGGGTCTTGCCAGGGGGGCCCCTTTGGCCAGAATATCGATCAGCTGTTTTTGGATCCGAGAAAGATTTGGAGAACGCTTGTGCCAGCTCCACGGCAGAAGCTGTTTTTCCATAGCGCAGACCAGCAGAATCCGGTGAGGCTGGTTTTGGTTGCACAACAGGTTTGCGCCAGGTCTCTGGTGACGGAGGCCTCTCCTGCTGCAATTGTGGCTGCTGCTGCCTCTCGGTCTCTCTGCTGTTTCTCCAGTTCTCATTTCGCCAATTCCTCTTCTGCTTATCAACTTTCTCAATGTCCACCCGCTGATCCTTCCTCTCAAATTTCTTTCCAGTCTTTTGATCCACAGTAAAATTGTCAGTTTCACCATGACGAGTAGGAACTCCATGCTCAGGAACTCTCTCAGTCTTGAAAACATTTTGTTTCACCCTTCATGTATCATAACAATGACATACAGAATAAATGAAATTTAATTCTATCATTCAACAAAAAGGAAGCATCATAAGCAATAATATAATAAGATGAGAATGACAACGAATACCTATCAGAATGTGGAGCCAATTCACGGTTGCTGATAGCAGCATGATCAATTCCTCGCTCCTTCAGAACCTGAGAGGATAAAAACATCAGTTTTTTTTTTTTTTAAAATAACATTTTCCCTTTATGAAGAAGATGAAGGGGGTCGATATTTGTGCTAATAACAAAATTTTACGTGAAAGATTATTGAAAGATGACATTATCTTTATTAGCACCAGAGAATTGATCCCAGAATTTGGCCTTGAACGCTCAAAATATAGATAAAACAAATCCACTTACCACTTCTCGCGGGCGAGCAGCACCAAATAATGCAACCCTGCATTGATCCAAGATGATAAGCAATTGCTCATGCATGCCAAGGACAGGCATGTTATAGAACAGAGCAAAACCACAGAAAACAGAATTACATGCCATTTATGAGAAGACCACAAGACATGCAGAGGAAAGAAGCTGGCCTTAGCAAAAATGGATATTGGACATATTACAGCATTTTTCGAGCTTGGATCAAGTTTGAGGCCACCAAACTAGAAGCTATTTCTATCTGACTCTTAGATAGCTCAATAGAGTCAATTAGGCTTTGAACAACATATATTAAGTTGTTATAAACAAGGCATAAGAGCATCTCCAATGGTGCTCTTTATTTTAAAGAGTAGCTTTTAGATCAATAAAGAGCATCTTAATCAATTTTTAAACATGAAGAGAGTAATTTTTTTTTTTCAATTGACTCTTTAATTAAATAGATGAAATAATTAATGAATAGCAATAGCAGAGAGTATTAATAAATAACATACATAGAAAGTTATAATTTTTTTTAATTCAACTCAAAATAAAGAGTTAGAGAGCCATATTCACTCTATTTTAAATTTAAATAATAAAGAGTCAACTAGACTCTTGCTTTATTATATTGACTTTTTATTATAGAGAATTTGGGACATATAAAGAGCCTCTTAGAAATGCTCTAAGAGTGGCATCTCCTTTGTTTGATTGTTCAAATGACTCATCTGGGTTATTGGTTTTACTATCTACCACTATTCCTTGTATCAGTGTCTGTCCAGGTTACCTAGTTCACCCACATTTTGAACAGATCATGACTTTTGCATAAGACTCGAATTTCCTCCATTTTCGTTGGTCCTAAATATTAAAAAGACAAAAATGACAACTTTATTTAAGTCATTGAAGCAGATATCAGTTCGAAATTTGAAATTTGAAATTTTGAAAAGATTTAAAGGTGGGACAACTCATTAGAGTTACTCTTCACAACTTTAACTCTTCTTAAGATTGGTGTCTGTGCTGCATAGTTCATGCATGTTTTTAATTCTACCAACTTGATGAACAAAAGTTGTCAGTTTTGTCTTTTAAGTATCAAGGACTGATGACATTGAAGGAGCCACTATTATACAACAGTGAAAACACAAGATCATTCCTAAAATTAAGCTGCTCCTGAAAAGATCCTCATCTGAAGCCCTGGACATGATGCACCATACTAACTTCATCGACAATTGGCAGATAGAACACAAGATTCAAGCAGTCACAGATTCTTAAAACAACTATCTAGAAGAAGGAATTGGAAGTCCTATTTTCCAATATAACAAAACCATAGGAAACCAAGTTCACACAGTTTCCAATTGACATAGGCCAAATATGATCCAAGCCAAGATCATTAATGGCTGCAATCATCTAATTTATAAGAGCCAATATCATTTTAATGTTATTAAATTAAAATATTATAAAATACTGAAAAAGCTTACACACCTCACCAACATAAACCTAGCTATGCAAAGAGAAGGGGGTGTGGAAGAGGGAGGGAATGATCTTCAGTTTCCAGGAGGTGTGTTGCATGAGTCTAATGGTGTGAAAAACTCCCTCTAATCCACCAATTCTCTCACAACAATTTTCACGCTATCACCGAGCAACTCAAGATTGAAAACAGACAATAAAATTTCACTATTCCGATAATATTTGCATTTTGGAAATTTGAAAAGAATTTCAAGACATTTCAATTAACATCAAAACTTTTATCTATAAAAGAAGATCATTTGAACTTAAAAGTGGACGTAAGAACAAATTAACTTCTGGAATCATTTCAATCAACATAAGCTTTCCCTGAGTTTTGAGCGAAAAGCAAAACTAGTTATTTATGTGATGAAGCTATGAACAAGAAACATAACATAAATCAAAGGTAATCTAGAAGTTTTGTAAAGAATATAATATCCTAGAAAAGCTGTCCCTGGACATCTTCTGATATTTTGCAGCATGAGAAGGAAAGAGTAGGAATTTTTTTTTTTTTTAATATTGTAATTCAAACTACAAACCGCAGGAAAAGCCAAATTAGAACTATGTGGAGGAATTTTGCCATCAAAAGAAAGACCAAGGTTCCTCCATAGTTGATCATTTCAAGCAGAGAGCAGGTCCAAGCGATTGGCTAGTAAAAGATAATAGGACCTTTACACAACCTAATAGCTATTCTGATTTGAAAGGGTATACTCCAAATAAGAAACTGTTGCATAGAGCTATTCTTCTCAGAGATCAATTTAGTATTTTGAAACTAAGGTTTATGATAAATCCAGGTTCCTGTTACAGGTGTTCCTAAACCAAGAAGACAACATGAAACCCATTCATAAAGAAATAATAGCCAGAACAAAAAAGAGCCTAGAGATATTTTCCAACGTACATATAACTATTTGATATTGCATTGTCGCTAAAGCATTTTCATAGCCACAGTCAATATTAAGCTTTCAAGTAAACAAACTAATTAGCATTGTGTAAACTGTAAATTATAATATTCAAAGAAAAAAAAATCATGTTTAACAATTTAATGCCACTAATCATTTCACTGCATTCGTATTTTATTAAGAGAAGTAAAAATTGTATAAGAACGTGCAAGTAACTAACCTTCCCTTTTCTCTATTCCTTTCGGATTGTTCAACAGGCTGTGACTGTGGCTTCAAATTCAATTTTGGGCGCTCAATCACCTGATTCTCACTCTCCAAACCAGCTAAACCATATTTTGCAACATTTGTATTTTCGTGCAATTCTTTAGTTTCAACATGACCATTAGCTGAGTTAATGAGCTGTTGGTATCCCTGCATTCAACCAACTGATACAATTAAGCACAAATATGCCAAAGTGGACTTAAAAAGAAAAGCATATAGGACATTCACAAGGTTAACCTGCTTATGATCAACAATAGGGGGTTCCATATTTTCCAAAGGCTTTGTTCTTGGAAGCAACTTCACCTTGGGTCGTTCTGATGCTTCAGATTGCACTGAGGGTGGCAATTCAGACCCACTAAATCTGACATCAGTACGTGGTGGTTGAGCCCTGTCACCATGCATTGGCAAGTTCCTCTCTTTTAACTCTGCATATGAAGCAGCCCTCGCCCTTTCATGATCAACATATTCTTTTCTACCATTTCGGATCCCATCCTCGATAGCCAAACCCCTTTCCACATGTCTTGCTAATGTGGCATCAGAATATTCCCTCCCACCCCCTGCATCTATCCTATTGTATCCACAACCATCATGACCTCTGGAACCTGTGCCCTTTTCTGTTTCCAAATGTTCAATAACCTCAACATCTGATTGATGGTGAATAGCATGCTTTGTCTGCCATCTACCTGAAGACACCTTTTCAAGAGCACTTGCATGAGCTAACTTTGAAACAGCACTAACTCCTGACCAGGCTGATTGTACTGGCTCATTAACGCCTGATGCCATTTCCTTCCTGGCTGCCCATACATTTGGCTGTGATCCTCCAACACCCTGCCCAATATTAGCCCCCATATTCTGCATACTCGCCCCCACATGAGTCCCATCGCTAACCCTCCATGAGTAAGAACTTGCAACCTGTGTCCCTGAAGCTGAAGCTGAACCAGACACCCTCCCACTCAAAACAGGCTCCGGCTTCAGCTCGACCCTGCTCTGTTGTACCCCGAAGCTCTCATCACTCACTGTCCGGCGCGGAGCTGAAACACCATCTAAAGGCTTGCGTTCATCCTCATCAAAGTGACGGCCAATATGCGCTGTATGGCTGAGAAACGGAGTTTTATCATCGAAATGTCTAGTGGCAGGGGACGAATTAGGTCTAGCCCGGTGATCGGGTCGACCCATTGGCCCTCCCCGTGAATTTGGTCGGTCGTAACCAGACCAGTCTGAAGGCCGAACAATTCTACACAAAAACAATGAAATTTAACATGGGATTTGCAACTTATAGATCTAATATTCACAATTGATTATACTAAATAGAATCAAACTGAGCATCAGTTTATAAAATATAACTAAAACCCAGATCTGAGATTGCTTTGAAACATCAAGTAATTACAGAATCGAATACAATTAACGTGATTTGAAATGAAAAAAGACGATAAATTTGAAGAGGGTAAGAATTGGGACTTACACACCAGGAGCGGAAGGAAGAGGGAGATCACTCGGGATAGAACCGCCATGAAAGTCCTTGAGAGTCATAGTGTTGCCACTGAAAGCTTTCTTCTTCGACATTCTCTCTCTTAGATCCCTCTGTCTCAATAAGTATATGCGTGTATTGTAGAGAGACTCAAGTTAAATCTGATTGGTATGCGAGAGAGAAAGTGAAAAAAAAAAGGAACAGAGGAACCCTCCTCGAATTCTGGCAAGTAAAAGCAATATTTGGAGAGAGCGGAGGAAGAAGGAAGCTGAAGCGTGGAGGGTTGCCCTCTTATTCGCAGACCATCTACTTTACTTCTCTATCATAGGCCGAAGCCGAAGGGTATCTCTATTTGGGCTTTTGCCATTTTGCTTGGGTTCTTTTCTTTTCTGTCTGCTTCCAATTAGATGAATCCCAAGTTGTATTTTTTTTTATTTTTTTAGTAACCCAAGTTGTGATTTTTAAAGTGCATGTTTAGGATTTGGTCTTTTATTTCATTTTTATTGATTTTTTTTTTAAATTTGATTCCATTGGTATTTAAATACAAAATTTCATAATGTATATATATTTTAAAAAAAACTCATTGTTATATAAATATTTTGTATAATTCTATATAAATAAATTTCATTTAATTTTATAATATTTATTTATAAATAAATTTACATATTTCATATTTAATTTAAAAATTTATCTAATTAATTTCATAAAAATTATTATACTTGAATAAAATCTTATCAAAATTTGATATAATTTATAAGTAAATTTTAAATTAATAAAATTATAATTTTTTTAGGGTAAAATACTATTTAGTCTGTGAGATTTAAGTAAAATTAATATTTGGATTCTTGCATTTCAATAAATTCAAAATTTACACAATTAATTAATTTATTAATTAAGCACGAAAAAAAAAAAAGAAAAAATCACAGTATAAAGAAAAAATAAGAAAAAAATATGAATTTGAATTTTTTATAAAGGAAAATAGAAAGTAAAGGAAAGAAAATAGAAAAAAAAATGAAGGAAAAAATATAAAGGTTAAAGATGAGAGTATTTTAAGAAAATAATTTATTTTAATTTATTTTTTATTTAATTTTTAATTTTTTTAACAGAAGATTTGAAAAAAACTTACGGAAAAATTAATTATTGTGACGTAATCAAATGTAGGAATTCAATAGCTATTTTCTAAAAATACAATGACGTAATTAAATGTAGAGATTCAATAACTATTTTCTGAAAATACAAAAATTTAAATATTAATTTCGCTAAATTTTAAGAATTAAATAATATTTTATTATTTTTTTTAATATTAAGAGAGAGATTTAAACATAAATTTATTCTCGAGTTACATATATTTATAATCAGATTATGTTTGAATGTATAATAAAATTATAAATTGTTGATTTTATTAATAAATTGTATATTTACCTTAGATTAGTTGATTTTATTAATAAATTGTATATTTACCTGAATGTTACTTTCATTTGCTTTAACTATTATGTGTTTTATCATTGGCCGGATACATTGAATAAACATATTAATTCAGTGTATCAAAATACAATAAATAAGTTTTTAGGATAACATTGGCGTGGCAAATATGATTTTAGTGATTGATTTGTGATGATGAATAATAGGCAATAGCTAAAAGTGGTAGTGGAAAATATTTTTTATTAATTAGGAGCTTTACATTCCAACAGTAGAAAATAATTTCTATTATTAATTAATTGATTAGGACTTTTACCTATCAAGAGTGGAAAAATGTAATTGTTTGCTAGCTTATCAAAATATTGA